>NW_026507747.1:0-17653 GCF_026875155.1 Cherax quadricarinatus
AAATACACGTGTTATTGTGTATGTGTCCCATGTGACATGAAAATTGAGATTGTCTTGTGTAGGGTTCATTATGTAACATTAATACACTGTTATTGTGTATGTGTACAATGTGTACATGTTGTGTGTTGATTGTCATGTATACATGTTATTATGTATGAATGCTTATAACATGTATGAATGTCGCGTGTACATGTTATTGTGTATGATGAGTGAAAGTGAGAATCTCTAAACTCCTCCATGAAAATTGCAACAAATTTAAAAAAACTTCTGTTTTTCGTATTTCATAAATGAATTTGAAGGTCGCAAACGTTTGTATATATACATACATGTACGTACATGTAAAATGTTGTAAAAGAGTTTTAACACAGTATGTTAATAAAGTTCTGGTCTACATGAGCTTGCTTGTATAACATATATATATATATATATATATATATATATAATAATATATATATATATATATATATATATATATATATATAATTTATATATATATATATATATATAAATATATATATATTATATATATAAAATATACATATAATTTTTGTTCATATAAATTTAAAATTTTTTTAAGAAAGTGCAAAAAGGGGTTAATTTTTGAGGAAATAATGTGGTAAAAGATGTAAATATGTGAAGAATTACTAACTTGAGAGACTTGTGGTTAAGAAAAGAAATATTCAGAGAATAAACACTTTGTTTAAAGAATTAATTTTTAAATAACTTTCTCATTCTCATACTTACACTTCTCTCACCTCTTTATTAATGCTTAAAAAAACATTCACCACAACAGACACAAAATAAAAACTTTCAGATAAGAAAAAAAAAAAAACCCGACTTGGATGATTCGATCTCTTGACAATAAGAATTTTGGTGGTGGCTGCCACGACCCCGGCCATACGACGGGTTGTTGCCACAACCTGGCCAGTACGACTGGGTGTTGTCACAACCTGGCCAGTACGACTGTGTGTTGTCACAACCTGGCCAGTACGACTGTGTTGCCACAACTTGGCCAGTACGACTGTGTTGTCACAACCTGACCAGTACGACTGTGTTGCCACAACTTGGCCAGTACGATTGTGTTGTCACAACCTGGCCAGTACGACTGTGTTGTCACAACCTGGCCAGTACGACTGTGTGTTGTCACAACCTGGCAAGTACGACTGTGTGTTGTCACAACCTGGCCAGTACGACTGTGTGTTGTCACAACCTGGCCAATACGACTGTGTTGCCACAACCTGGCCAGTACGACTATGTTGTTACAACCTTGCCAGTACGACTGTGTTGCCACAACCTGGCCAGTACGACTGTGTGTTGTCACAACCCGGCCAGTACGACTGTTGTTTTTCACAAACCTCCAGTACGAACTGTGTGTTGCCACAACCTGGCCAGTAGACGTGTTTGTCACAACCTGGCCAGTACGACTGTTTTGTTGCCACAAACCCGGCCAGTATACTGTGTTGTCACAACCTGCCAGTACGACTGTGTGTTGCCTCACAACCCGGCAGTATGACTGTGTTGTCACAACCTGGCCCGTACGACTGTGTGTTGCCACAACCTGGCCCGTAGACGTGTTGCCACAAACCTGGCAGTACATGTGTGCTACTGTCTCCCAACGTTGTTAGGATGTGATGTATCAATGAATCATATACACTACTGAATGTTGTAAATCCACTATGTTGCAGAGATATATCCACAAAGCCGGTAAGTACTGCTTTTATGTGTTTTTCACCACCATCGTTTGTTGGATGTGTATAAAGTCTGTCGATACACCAAGTTAATAACACTGTAGGGAATGTTTTTGGTAAATAACTGAAAAGACTTATTAACAGGATTCTTTTCTTAGGATTCTGTTTGCAGGATTCAAGTTTTAAGTCTGGACCTACTGGAAGAACACTACTGGAAGTATTGTTACCAAAATTCTGGTGGGTTTATCCGGAAATAGAGTGATGGCAGGACTCTGTTGGTAAAAGACTTTAGGTGGAGGTCGTTTGTTACTTAAAAAGAATCAATCAGCTGTATTATAACGTCTGCGGTGATGCTTGTTCCGCCACCCAGATATCCTTTCAGCGACTCTATTTTAAGTTTCTTCCTTATGGCAAGAAATTTTGTCTCTTTTTTGTCACATCACAAATAAATCGGTGATGTTTCCTCTAGAAAATTAATGATGGATGATTTACATGAAGGCGAACACAGCAGGTGACCAATGGTCTTCTTGGTTGTGTTTTCTTTCTTCCACAGAAACACAGGAACTCGATGAAAAGAAACCTCACAAACTTCAAATACAACGACTAAAACATTCCAAGAATAAGGAATGGCATCAAGGCCAGGAGCCTTGACACCAACTGCTAATAAAAATGGTGACCTACAGAAATTAGCGGTGTGCTGACAAACTAAAAGTTGGAAAAATAATTTTATACACATAAAACTAGGAAACACAGAACTATATGTGCCCCCTCCTGGATAGCTTCTACATTGTGTAAACGTCTCCTCGCAGACTCATAACTCTTACTCTGGAACAAAGCACGCACTTACTCTGAACATTCTCAAAAACGTTAACATGTCGTAGAGGCGCGGTTGTATGCTGGTGCTGCTTGCTCCTAATGGGACATCACATCTCTTACATTGCCCGGAATAATTCGATCGAAATTCTGGACGGTTATCACTGTGTCTTTTCACTCTGAAGGTTTTGTGCATGTGTCCCCTGGGTCTATGTTCTGAGTCCGCTAATCTTGCCCTTCTCATTTTCTTAACTTTACTTCGCCCTTTCAAGGAAAACAGTCAAGGCCATGGAATATGCAGGGAAAACCGCCAGGGAGATGAATGTGAGAGGGAAACCAACCCAGGGAGATGGAATATGACAAACATCCAGGGCGATGGAATTGACAGGTAAACCCGTCCAGAAGCGATTGAATATGACAGAAAAACCCGCAAAAGGAGATGAACATGACAGGAAAAAACAAGTGAGAGGGAATATAAAAGGGAAACCCGTCCAGAGAGACGTAATATGACAATGACACCAGTTTAAGGGAAATGAATATGACAGAAAAAACCCGTCCAGGGTGATGTATATGAGAGGGAAACCCGTCCCAGAGCAACGGATATGACAGAAACCCGCCCAAAGCGATGGAATAGAAATGGAAAACATGCCCTCCAGGAGATGGAAAAATACAAGGAATCCATCCAGGTACGATGGAAAATGGTAAGGGGAAAACCCATCCAGGAGAATGGGATATGAAAGGAAAACCCGTCCAGGTGATGGAAATACGATCAGAAAACCGGTACAAGGGCGATGGAAAATGAAGGAGAAAAACCCGTCCCAGGGCGATGGAATATACAATGAAACCCATCCACTGAGATGAATATGGCAGAAACCCACCAGTGCGATGGAATACGACAGAAACCCATCCAGGAGATGGAATTGACAGGCAAACCCGTCTAGGGCGATGGAATGTGACAGCGAAACAATTTCAGGTCATGGAAAATGACAGAGAAGCCGTCCACGTGAGAAAAATAACCGGGAAACCCGGTACCAGGCGATGGAAAAAATTGCAGAAAACCGTCCAAACGAGAAATTGACAAGAAAATCCTGTCTACTGGAAATAGAAAATGACAGGAAAACTCATCCATTGCATAGAAAACGACAGAAAAACAGAAAATGAAAGAAAAACACGTCCAAGGCTATGGACAATGAGGAGTTGTTTCTGTTCAGGACGATGAAAAACAGCACAACCCGTCCCAAGGCTGTGGAAGATGACGTGAAGCCCGTCCAGAGCGATGAAAAACTACAAGAAAACAAACCACAGCCGAAGAACATCAGAGGGAAACCCGAGAAGGTCGATGTAAAATGACAGGGACACCCTTCCAGGAGACCTGAAAATGACAACAAATCCCTTCCAGGTGATGAATATGACCAAGGAAACCGTCCAGTAAAAATGAAAAATGACAGGAACCCGTCAATGACGAAGGAAGAATGACAAGAAACCTGTCCAGGGCGAGATAAATATGAGAGAGAAAACAAGCTCAAGTTACGGAATTATGACATAAAAACAGCCATTTTGCAGACGGAAATGACAGTGGAAAACACACGAAGCTGGATGGAAAATGATAAAGGACAACCTGTCACCCACTCATGGACTAGACAAAAGAAACCTCTCTAGGGCGAAGGAATGTTTGACTGGGAAATGGGAAAAAACAATCCAAGGCGAATGGAGTAAAAAGAAGAAATACGTCAAGGGCTACTTAAATGACAAGAAAAAACCGGCAAGGGAGATGGAATATGACAGAGAAACCTGTCCATTGTGTGACTATTGACAGGGATACCCTCCAGGGTGGTGGATAATGAAAGGGAATTACCCGTCCAGGGTGATGGATAAAGACAGGACACTTTCCAGGGTAGTGGATAATGCAGGGGATTCCCGACGAGAGTCGTGATAATAACAGGGTAACTGTCTGGTAGTGAATAAATGACAGTGAAACCTGTCCCAGGAGTGAAGGATAAGACAATGAAACCCGTGCAGGGTGGTGGATAATGACAGGGATACTCGTGCAGGGTGGTGAATAATGACAGCGGTACCCATCCAGGGTGGTTGATAATGGACAGGGATACCAGTCCAGGATGGTGGATACATGACAGGAATACCCGTCCAGGGCTGGTGGATAATACAGGAACACCCGTCCATGTGGATGGAATAATGAAAGGGATACCCGTCCCAGAGCGATGGATATGACAGGGACAAACCTCCTTCCAGGGCAGTGGCTAATGACAGGGATTCCCGTCGAGAGTGGTGGATAAAACAGGGATACACCAGTCATGGGTGTGATAATGACAGGAATCCCGTCCAGGGTGGTGGATAATGACCGGGGATACCCGTCCAGAGTGGTGAATAATGACAGGGATACCCGTCCAAGGTATTGGATAATGACCAGGAAACACTAAAGCACGTGGATTGTGACTATGTACGGGTTTACTCTGTTATATTCCATCTCCATGGACTGGTTTTCTAGCCATATTCGATTTCCATGGACTCGTTCCCTTCATATACCGTTTCCATGGAAGGGTTTCCATGTCATAATCAATCCTCAATGGACCAGGTATGTCTGTCCATATTCCCCTCTCCCTGGGCGGTTTCTGTCAAATCCCCTTGCCCTGTAAGGGTTTCCCTGTCATATTTCCAACCCCGTGGACGGTTTTCCCTTCATATTCCGTCGTTCTTTTTGACTGTTTTCTTTGTCATATTCCAACTCTCATGACGAGTTTCCCTGTCCTTATTCCATCTCCCTGGACTTGATGCCCCCTCTCGCATTCCCATCTCCCTGGACCGGTATTCCCTGTCATAATCCATCACTGTGGAGGGTTTCCTGTCATATTCCAATTCCATGACGGGTTTCCCTGTCATATTCCATTGCCCAGGACGGGTTTCTCTGTCATATTCCATTCCCGGGACAGTTTCTCTGTCAAATTACATCGCCCCTTGACGGGTTTTTCCCTAACATATTCAATCTCCTTGGACGGGGAAAAAAAAAAATTAACCTCTCATATTAACTTCTCCCTTAACAACTTTCATGTCACAGTTCATCTCCCTTAACGTAACGGTTTCCCTGTTTATTCCATCTCCCGGATGGGTTTCCCCTCTCATATTCCATCTCCCTGACCCGGTTCTCTGTCACATCCTCCCCTTGGACGGTTGCCTGAGTATTTTTTCATCGCCCTGGACGGCTTTTTTCCCATCACATTCATTCTCCTTTTTTTGGCCGGGTTTTCCCATGTCATATCCATCTCCCTGGATTGGGTTTCCTATCATATTACATTTCCCTGTACTGGTTTCTCAGTCATCGCCCTGGACCTTGGAAACGCCGTCCAGGCCGATGGATTGACAGGGAAACTGGTCAAGGCAATGGAATATGACGGAAACTGGTCAAGGCAATGGAATATGACAGGGAAACTGGTCAAGGCAATGGAATATGACAGGGAAACTGGTCAAGGCAATGGAATATGACAGGGAAACTGGTCAAGGCAATGGAATATGACAGGGAAACTGGTCAAGGCAATGGAATATGACAGGGGACACCGTCCAGAGAGATGAATATGACAGAAAAAACCCGTTTCAGGGTGACTTATGCTAACATAACCATGGACTTTATGCTCACAATAACCATGAACTTTATCTAACATAACCATGGACTTTTAATGCTCACAATAACCGAACTTTTAAGTCACATAACCGTGGATCTTTATGCTCACATAAACCATGACTTTATGCTCACATAACCTATGGACTTTATGCTAACATAAACCATGGACCTTATGCTCACATAAAACCATGGACTTATGCTCACATACCATGGAACTTTATGCTCACATAACCGTGACTTATGCTCACCATAACCATGGACTATAGGCTCACATAACCATGATTTAGCTCACATAACCATGAATTTAATGCTCACATAACCATGGACTTTATGGCTTCACATAACCATGGAACTTTAATGCTCACTTAACCGTGGACTTTATGCTCACATAACCATGGACTTTTGCTCACATAACCATGGACTTTAATGCTGCACATAACCATAGACTTTTATTGCTCACAATATCAATGGACTTAAGCTCACATAACCGGCCTTCATGCTCAATAACCATGGACTTATGCTCAGCAAAACCACGGAATTTATGCTCACAAAACCATGTACTTTATGCTCGGCTTAACCATGGACTTTTATGCTCACATAAACATGGACTTTATGCTCATATAACCATGGACTTTATCCTCGCATAACCATGAAACTTTTGCTCAACTTAAACATGGACCTTTATGCCATATAACCATGGACTTTATGCTCACATAACCATGGACTTAAGCTCACAACTAACCATGGACATTATGCTCGCATAACCATGGACTATTGCAACATAACCAAGGACTTTAGCTGGGGGATATAACCATGGACTTTATGCTCACAAAACCTGGATTTTATGCTCGCATAACCATGGACTTTAATGCTCACATAACCATGGACCTTTATGGCCTCATATACACCACGGACTTAATGCACACATATCCATGGACTTTAATGCTCATATAACCATGGACTTTATGCTCACATAACCATGACTTTAGCTCGCATAACATGGACCTTATGCTCGACCCCACATAACCATGGACTTTATGCACACATAACCATGTACTTTATGCTCACCATTACCATAAACTATGCTCACATAACCATGGACTTTAGCTCAAATAACCATGGACTTTCTGCTCCACATAACCTGGACTTTTATGCTCACATAACCATGGACTTTTGCTAACCATAACCATGACATTATGCTAACATAACCATGGGCTTTAGCCACATAACCATGGACTTTTATCTAAAATAACATGGACTTATGCTCACATAACCCATGGACTTTATGACCGCATAAATGTCAACTAATTTCCGGATAAACATTGTAAAACATATCTTTGACTTTGTAGTGGGAGACTTTTAACAAGGTACGTGGAGGTCAGGGTCAAGGTAGCCGTGGAGGTCAGGGTCAAACCGAAGCGTGGAGGTCAGGGACAAGGTAGCGTGGTGTCAGGGTCAAAGTACGTGGAGGTCAGGACAACTAGCGTGGGAGGTCAGGGTCAAGGTAGCTGGTGGTCATGGTCAGGTAGCGTGGAGGTCACGGAAGGTAACGTGGTGGTCAGGGACAAGTGTAGCATGGAGGTCAGGGTCAAGGTAACGTGGTGGTCAGTCAAGGGTAACGTGGTGGTCAGGGTCATGGTAACGTTGTGTCAGGGTCAAGGTAACGTGGTGTCCAGGTCAATGTAACGTGGTGGTCAGGGTCGAGTAACGTGGTGGCAGGGTCAAGGTAAGTGTGGTCAGGGTCAAGGTAAGGTGGTGGTCAGGTCAAGGTAACTTGGAGGTCAGGGTCAAGGTAACCGTGGTGGACCGGGTCAAGGTAACGTGAGGTCAGGGTCAAGGTAACGTGGTGGTCAGGGTCAAGTAGCGTGGTGGTCAGGGTCAAGGTAGCGTGGTGGTCAGGGTCAAGGTAGCGTGGTGGTCAGGGTCAAGGTAGCTTGGTGGTCAGGGTCAAGGTAAGCGTGGTGGTCAGGGACAAGTAACGTAGTGTTCAGGGTCAAGGAAACGTAAGTGGTCGAGGGTCAAGGTAACGTGCGGTCAAAGTAGTTCTTATTTGATCGACTATCTTTTATTCTCTAATAATTTTTTATTATTAATGTGGTCAATATTTTTTTTCTCCTCAATATATAGGAAGAGGCAATGCAGATGAGAAGAAAAACTTTTGTAACTGTTCTAGACACTCTCTTAAGAAAAAAGTCACTTCTCTTGTCTTCACATTGCCGGTTTTTTTTTTTTGAAAAACCGACAAGTAGAAGATTGAGACACATTATGGCAGCATATGGAATCTTTATTCAGAAACGTTCGCCACACAGTGGCTTCATCATCCATACAAAGAGAAGGCGTAAGGAGAGGAGGAGTACTGAGGTAATCAGTCCCTCGGCCTGGAGTCGAATGGAGTTAGTCATCATCTGTAGAATGTCAGGCATAGGCCGTAGACGTGGCTTATATACAGTAGTGAGGTGAGGTGAAGCAGGCGGAGGCGGGGTCATAGTTGTACCATCCACTAGTCGAAGTAGGTCTTCGTCCAAAAATTGAACACATCGACTCCAGGCTGAGGGACTGATTACCTCATACTCCTCCTCTCCTTACGCCTTCCTCTTTGTATTGGACTGATGAAGCCACTGTGTGGCGAAACGTTTCCTGAATAAAGATTCCCATATGCTGCATAAGTGTCTCAATCTTCAACTTCTCCTGTCTTCACATCTCTCACTTCTCCTGTCTTCACATCTCTCACTTCTCATGTCTTCACATCTCTCACTACTGTCTTCACATCTCTCACTACTGTCTTCACATCTCTCACTCTGGATATATTTAATAAAACACTGAACATCCACATTCTATATTTAACCTAAGATAATAATATTTACATACATAATAATGAAGAGTTTCTTACTTTATATATGTGTGTATTTTTCCTGGTTGTTCCTGAATATTCACAAGTGAACATAACATTAATTCAAACACATTAGTGTCTTCACTCAACCAACCAACATTTTACACAATCTATGTATATATATATGTATAATATAAAAATAAATAAAATATATAATATATATATATAATATATATATATATATATATATATATATATATAAGTTGTGTGGTGTGTTTTGTGTTTGTGTGTGAGTTGTGTTGTGTGTGTGTGTGTGTGTGTGTGTGTGTGTGTGTGTTGTGTGTGTGGTGTGTGTGTGTGGTGTGTGTGTTGAGTGAGTGTTGTGTGTTGTTGTGTGGTGTGTGTTGTGGTGGGTGTGTGTGTGTGTGTGTGTGTGTGTGTGTGTGTGTGTGTGTGAGGGTGTGTGTGTGTGTGTGTGTGTGTGTGTGTGTGTGTGTGTGTGTGTGGTGTGTGTGTGTGTGTGTGTGTACGTGAGTATGTGTGTGTGTGTGTGTTGTGTGAGTGTGTGGTGTGTGTTGTGTGCGTGTGTGTGTGTGTGCTCGCTCTTAGAGAGAGAGAAAGAGAGAAGAAAGATAGAGATGTACTTGTGAATCTTAGCGTATAAGGAGAAACAAGAGATAACTAACAAGAAAAAAGACAACAGAATAACAATTAATAAGAGTTTCCAATAAAATGAAAACGTGAAGGTTAACTTCGTGGACAATAATTTGTACCCCAAAAAACGTTAAAATACACTGAAACTGCTAAAATATCGAATAATTTAATAACTAACATGAATGCAATAATGAAAATATAAATAGAACTCCGAAATTGTTGCTAAGTGGCAAGAGCTTCGTTGGCGACCTGGTGAGTGAGGTCACTCGTCTAGGTAGGTCCTTGGGTCAAGGCTGTCCAGGGGAATGTTAATACTGGGGCGCAGATTTCTGGCGTGTCCTCCCCAGTAATAGCATCTGAACAGTTCTCGTTGATTCGCTTGGTTGTTGTCTTGTCCTTGTGTTGTTGTCCTCTCTCGGTTGTTGTCCTATCCTTCGGTTGTTGTCCCTCTCCTACGGTGTTGTCCCTCCTCCTTCGTGTTGTCCTCTGCTCCCTTCGGGTTGTTGTCCTCTCCTTCGTTGTTGTCCTCCCCTTCGGTTGTTGTCCTCTCCTTCGGTTGTTGCCTCAAATCCTTCGGTGTTGTCCTCTCCGTTCGGTTGTTGTCCTCTCCTTCGGTTGTTGTCCTCTCCTTCGGATGTTGCTCTTTCCTTGTGTTGTTGTTTCTCTCCTTGTGTTGTGGGTCCCGACCTTGTGTTGTTGTCTGGACCTTGGTTGTTGTCTGGTCCCTTTTGTGTTGTCTGGTCCTTGTGTTGATTTGTCCTCCTCCTTGTGTTGTTGTCTAGACCTTGTGGTTGTTGTCCTCTCTCTCGGTTTGTTGTCCTCTCTCTCGTTGGTTGTCCTCTTCCTTCGGTGTTGTCCTGTCCTTCGGTTTGTTGTCCCTCCTTCGTTGTTGTCCTCTCCTTCGGTTTGTTTCCTCTCCATCGATTGTTGTCCTCTCCTTCGGTTGTTGTCCCCTCTCCTTCGGTGTTGTCCTCTCCTTCGGTTGCTGTCCTCTCCTTTCGGTTTTGTTGTCCTCTCCTTCGGTGTTGTCCTCTCTCGTTCGTTTGTCCTCTCCTCGGTTGTTGTCCTCTCCTTCGGTTGTTGTCCTCTCTTCGTTGTTGTCCTCTCCTTCGTGTGTTGTCCTCTCCTTCGCTTATTGTACTCTCCTTGCGTTTGTTTGTCCTCACCTTGTGTTGTTTGTCCACTCCTTGTGTTTTTTGTCCTCTCCTTGTGTTGTTGTCTGATCCTTGTGGTGTTGTCCTCCCTTGTGTTGTGTTGATCCTTGTGTAGTTGTTGGGCCTTGTTTTGTTGTCCTCTCCATGTATGTCCTGGTCCTTGTGTTTGTTGTCCTCTCCTGTGGTTGTTGTCTGGTCCTTGTGAATTGTTGTCCCCCTCCTTGTGTTGTTTGTCCTCTCCCTTGTGTTGTCTGGTCCTTGTGTTGTTTGTCCTCTTCTTTTTGTTGTGCGGTCCCTTGTGTTGTTGTCTGTCCCTTGTTGTTGTCTGGGTCCTTGTGTTGTTTTTGTCTGGTCCTTGTGTTGTATGTCTGGTCCTTGTGTTTTTGTTGTCCAGTCCTTGTGTGTTGTCCTCTTCTTGTGTTGTTGTTCTGTCCTTGTGTTGTTTCCTCTTCTTGTGTTGTTGGTCTGGTCCTTGTCTTGTTGTCCTCTCTTGTTTGTTGTCCCTGTCCTTGTGTTGTTGACCGTCCTTGTGTTGTTGTTCTGTCCTAGTGTTGCTGACCTCAGGGAAGTGGTGAAGGAGAATATTCCCGAGGAAGACAAGGTTGGGTCCCTGAAGCCATGACCTGATGAGGCATTAAACCTTTAAATGATCTTCCTTTCAGAACATCAAGATCTTCGAGAACTTCAAGAACATCAAGAACTTCAAGAACTGCAAGAACTTCGAGACCCTCAAAAACTTAACCTTCACCAACCATTCCATCACCCAAAAAAAAATAACACCATTCCTTCACCCTCACTACCATTTCTATCAACCTCACCACCACTCAGTCACGCTCAACCACCAGTTCTCCACCCTCAACCACCAGTCCATGATCTTCACCGCCCAGTCCATCACCCTCAACAAAAGTCCCATTACTCTCATCACCAGTTCCATTACTCTCACCAACCAGTCCATCATCCCTCACCATCAGTCCATCACCCCTCACCACCAGTCAATCACCCTCATCACATCCATCACCCTCACCACCGTCCATCACATTCACAGCAGTCCACCCTCACACCAGTCCATCACCATCACCACCATTTCCACACCTCTCACACCAGTAACATCACCCTCACCTCCAGTCCATCACTCTCACCACCAGTCCATCACTCTCACCACCATCCTTCAACACATCACCACCCAGTCCATCAGCCTCACCCCATCCATCAACACCTCACCAAGAGTTCACCACATTCATCAATCTTCGTCCACAACGTGAGGCGTTGATCACAATCGTCCAGTCGTTCATCACAAACGTAAGTCGCTCATCACAATCGTCCAGTCGTTCAACACAATGGTCGTCGTTTCATCGACAATCGTGAGTCCTCGTTCACAATCGTCACAGGTTCATCACCTTCCCCATCAGTGCATCACCCTCCCCAGGCATCCATAACCTCTCACCACTAGTCAATCACTCTCTCCCACCAGTCCTATCACCAACACCACCAGTCCATCACCCCTCACCACCAGACCATCACTCTCTCCACCATCCATAACCATACACTACGGGGCCCATCACCTTTACCACCATCATCACTCTTCACACCCCAATTCTTTCATCCTCACCACCATCCATCACAACAAATCAGTCCCCATCACTCACCCCACCAGTCCATTACCATCACCACCAGTCCCATCACACTACCTCCAATCCATCACCCTCACAACAGAAACACACTTTCACCAATCCATCACCCACACAGCAAGCCATCACCCCTCATCACCATCCTCACTCTCACCACCAGTTCCATCCCCCTCACAACCAGGCCCCCATCACCTCGCCACCAAACGATCACCTCGCCACCAGTCCATGACCATCACCATCAGCCACACATCACCCTCACCATCATCCATCACCCTAACCTCCATCCCATCACTTTCCACCGATCCATCCACCTTCACCAGCAGTCTATCACCTCACCAACCAGTCCATCACTCTCACCACCAGTCCATCACTCTCACTATACCAGTCCATCACACTCTCCGCCAATCCATCACCCTCACCACAACTCCATCACCCACCCACACCACTAAGTCCCATCACTTTCACCAATCCATCACCTTCACCCCAGTCCAACACCCTCACATCATCATCACTCTCACAACCATCCATCACCCATACCAACAAGTCATCACACTCACCACCAATCCTTCACACCTCACCACCAGTCCAATCACTCCTCACAACCAGTCAATCACTTCCACTAATCCATCACCTTTCACCAAGCAGTCCATCACCCTCACCATCAGTCGATCACTCTCACCACCAGTGCATCACTATCACCAACAGTCCATCACTCTCACCACCAGTCCATCATCCTCACCGCCAGTCCATCACCCTCACCATCAGTCGATCACTCTCACCACCAGTGCATCACTATCACCAACAGTACATCACTCTCACCACCAGTCCATCACCCTCATCACTAGTCAATCAGCCTAACCACCATTTCATCACCCTCACCACCATTCCATCACCCTCACCACCAGTCCATCACCAACAACATCAGTACATCACTCACACCACCAGTACATAACTATCATCACCAGTCCATCACACGTACCTCCTCCACCACTTCCACCAATCCATCAATCCTCACCAGCAGTCCATCAACCACAACCACCAGTCCATCACTCTCACCTCCAGTTCATCACTCTCACCACCAGTCCATCATCTCTCCCACCACCAGTCCACACCCTCAACCCTCACCAACAGTCCCCACCCTCTACCACCATCCTTCACTCTCACCTCCAAGTTCCTCACTCTCACCAACCATTTCCCATCACTCCTCACCACCAGTCCATCACCCTCACCCTCACCATCAGTCCTCAACCCTCATCACAGTCCCTACAACTCCTCACACACCATTAATCACCACCAGGCAATCACCTTTCAGTCCATCACACTCACCCCAGTCCACAACCTCACCACCAATCCATCACACTCACCCGCCAATCCAGCACCCTCACCTCCATCCATCACACTAACCACCAGTCTATCACCCTCACCATTAGTCCATTCACCCTGGACACCATCAGTCCATCACCCACCCCACCAGTCCTTCACCCCATCACCATCGTACCATCACCCTCACCCATCAGTCTATCACCCTCACCACCATACTCTCACCTTCCAACAACCACTCCTTCAAAAACCCTCACCATTAGTCCCTTCACCCATCACCATAAGTCCATCACCCTCAATACCATCATCCATCACCCTCACTAACATCCATCACCCTCACCATCAGTCCTTCCACCCGCACACCAATACTTCACCTTCACACCATTCCTTCAGACCCCCCCTCACCCAGCAGTCTTTCACCCTCACCATCATCCTTCACTCCCTCACCATAAGTCAATCAACCCTCCCCATCAGTTCCGTCAACCCTCACCCCACTCCTCTTTTACCACAATCCGTCACCCTCACCACAGTCATCACCTCCAACCACCAGTCCATCACCCTCACCACCGGTCCATCACCCTCACACACCATCCATCACTCTCACACACCAGTCATCACTCTCACCACCAGTCCATCACACTCGTCCCCGCCAATTCCATCCCCCCTCACCACATCCATCACCCACACCACAAGGGGGGGTCCATCACTTTCTACACCAATCCATCACCATCACCAGCAAGTCCACACCCTCACCATCAGTCCATCACTCTCAGAACCATCCATCACCCTACCACAAGTCCCCATCACAATCCCACCACCAAACCCTTCACCCTCACCACAAAGTCCATCAACCCTCACCACCATCCATCACCCTCACCACCAGCCAATTCACTTTCACTAATCCATCACCTCAACCATCAGTCCATCACCCTCACCATCAGTCCATCACTCTCACCACCAGTCCCCATCACTCTCATCACTAGTCAATCAGCCTAACCACCAGGTCATCACACCTCACCACCAGTCATCATCCACACCGCCAGTCCAACACCCTCGACCACCAGTCCACCACCCTCACCACCAGTCCATTACTCCTAGCCAAACCAGGCTGTCCATGCACCCTCAACCACCAGTCCCATCAACCTCACCACCGATACAATCACCCAATCCTCAGTCCATCACCCTCTACAAACAGTCCATCACTATCACACACACCATTCCATCACTCTCCTCACAAGTGCATCACCCTCACCCACCAGTCCATCCCCCTCACCACCAGTCCAACCGCCTCACCACCAGTCCATCGCCCTCACCAAGAGTTCATCACAAATGGTTCAACCGTTCGTCACAAGCGTCAGTCGTCAAACACAATCGTCAGTCTCTACATCACATATTCAGTCCTCGTCTGAATCGTCAATGGTTCGTCTCAAATCGCCAGTCGTTCATCACAATCGCCAGTCTTTCACCACAATCACAGTCGTTCATCCAACGTCAGTCCGTTTCATCAAAAGCGTCAGCCGTTCATTGCAATCGTCCCTCCCCAAGCCCGGTTCTCACAAGCGTCAGTCGTTCTTCGCAATCGTCCAGTCCGTTCATCACAAGCGTTCAATCGTGTTCATCACAATCGTCAGTCGTTCGTCACAACCATCAGTCGTTCCTCACAAGCGTCAGTCGTTCACTCAATCGTCAGTCGTTCTCACAATCGTCAGTCGTTCACACCAATCGTCATCGTTCATCACAATCGTCAGTCGTTCCATCACAATCGTTAGTTCGTTTTCATCACAATCGTCCAATCATTCGTCACACTCGTCATTGCTCATCACAATCGTCCGTCGCTCGCACAATCGTCGCAGGTTTTCATCACCTTCACCACCATTTTGCATCTCCTCACCATCAGTCCAAAATCTCATCAGCAGTCCATCACTCTCATCCCCCCTTCCATCACTGTCTCCACCAGTGCCCTTCACCATTCACGAGTCCATCACACTTCACCACCAGTCCATCACTTCTCACCACCAGTCTCAACACTCTCACGCCCATACCATCACACCCTCTCCACCAGTCATCACCAACAACATCATACATCACTTCACACCGACTTAAGAATCGTAATGACACGAAAGCAAATAAAACCATACCCCCGGCCGATTGAACCCGCGGTCATAGAGTCCTCAACTCCACCCGTCGCGTTACCACTAGACCAGCTAGCCACATAAGATTCCTACCCAACTAGGTATATTTCTAACACATAGGAAAGTTAGCACAGGCACCTCTGTACCACAAATGCAAGTTTTTACAGACGAATCTCCCAGCAGCGGTGGCCGTGACGAACTCTAGCTCAAGTCCCTTCACTGCCGTCAACATGACTTAAGAAAATCGTAATGACAACGATTGCAAATAAACCAACCCCCCTCCGGATTGAACCGCGGTCATAGAGTCTCAAAACTCCAGCCCGTCGCGTTAGCTCCACTAACCCCAGCTAGCCACAATAAGATTCATCCAACTAGGTATTTCTACACCATAGGAAAGTTAGCACAGCACCTCAGTGACCACAAATGCAAGTTTTTACAGACGAATCTCCAGCTAGCGTGGCCGTGACGAACTCTAGCTCAAGTCCCTTCACTGCCGTCAACATGACTTAAGAAATTCGTAATGACACGATTGCAAATTTAAACCATACCCCCGGCCGGGATTGAACCGCGGTCATAGAGTCTCAAACTCCAGCCCGTCGCGTTAGCCACTAGACCAGCTAGCCACAATAAGATTCATCCAACTAGGTATATTTCTACACCATAGGAAAGTTAGCACAGGCACCTCTGTGACCACAAATGCAAGTTTTTACAGACGAATCTCCAGCTAGCGTTGCCGTGATGAACTCTAGCTCAAGTCCCTTCACTGCCGTCAACATGACTTAAGAAATCGTAATGACACGATTGCAAATAAACCATACCCCCGGCCCGGGGTTGAACCCGCGGTCATAGAGTCTCAAAACTCCAGCCCGTCGCGTTAGCCACTAGACCAGCTAGCCACAATAAGATTCATCCAACTAGGTATATTTCTACACCATAGGAAAGTTAGCACAGGCACCTCTGTGACCACAAATGCAAGTTTTTACAGACGAATCTCCAGCTAGCGTGGCCGTGACGAACTCTAGCTCAAGTCCCTTTTACTGCCGTCAACATGACTTAAGAAATCGTAAATGACACGATTGCAAATAAACCATACCCCCGGCCGGGATTGAACCCGCGGTCATAGAGTCTCAAAACTCCAGCCCGTCGCGTTAGCCACTAGACCACTAGCCACAATAAGATTCATCCAACTAGGTATATTTCTTTCACCATAGGAAAGTTAGCACAGGCACCTCTGTGACCACAAATGCAAGTTTTTACAGACGAATCTCCAGCTAGCGTGGCCGTGACGAACTCTAGCTCAAGTCCCTTCACTGCCGTCAACATGACTTAAGAAATCGTAATGACACGATTGCAAATAAACCACACCCCCGGCCGGGATTGAACCCGCGGTCATAGAGTCTCAAAACTCCAGCCCGTCGCGTTAGCCACTAGACCAGCTAGCCACAATAAGATTCATCCAACTAGGTATATTTCTACACCATAGGAAAGTTAGCACAGGCACCTCTGTGACCACAAATGCAAGTTTTTACAGACGAATCTCCAGCTAGCGTGGCCGTGACGAAAATCTAGCTCAAGTCCCTTCACTGCCGTCAACATGACTTAAGAAATCGTAATGACACGATTGCAAATAAACCATACCCCCGGCCGGGATTGAACCCGCGGTCATAGAGTCTCAAACTCCACCCGTCGCGTTAGCCACTAACCAGCTCTCCGTGGGGCTTTAGAGAGGGAGCAGAGACGCTGTGCCATTAACCACAATTTTCAAAACATCCCTTGAAACTTGACAAATGCTAGGGATGG
>NW_026507748.1:0-15320 GCF_026875155.1 Cherax quadricarinatus
GGTTATTAAACAGATAGACAAACTGAAACAAAATAAGTCCCCTGGACCCGATGAGTTGTTTTAAAGGGTACTTAAGGAATGCAAGTTTGGAGCTTAGCCCAGCCATTAACGAGTGTATTCAATGCTCCACCCTTTACCAGTGTTGTGCCAGAGATGTGGAGATAGCTAATGGGGTTTTCCTATATTAAAATCAGGGGATAAGTCCACTCCTTCAAATTACCGTCCAATAAGCCGACATCTATAGTGGGCAAGTTATTAGAATCAATTATAGCTGACATTATCAGAAGTCACCTTGAAGAGCATAACTTGATAAATGAATCTCAGCATGGATTCACGAGAGGTCGTTCCTGCCTGACAAAACTTACTGACGTTCTTCAATAGAACATTTGAGGCAGTTGGACAGTGATAAGGAATATGATATGTTTATTTGGTTTTTTAGTAAAGCCTTCGACAGAGTACCTCAAAAAGAGACTCTTAAGAAAAGTGGCAGCCCCGGGTTTATAGGAGGTAAAGTTCTAGCATGGATTGAGGCATGGCCCTTACCAATAGAAAGCAGAGAGTTACCATTAATGGAGTGAAATCGAAGGGGGATTAGTCACTAGTGGCTTTTCCACAGGATCGTTTTAGGGCCTCTACTGTTCATAATTTTACATTAATGACCTTGATGAAGGATTACTATGTGACATGAGTAAGTTTGCTGATTGATACAAAGATAGGCCGTATAATTCACTCTGAGGAGGATATCAATGAACCCCAGGACGATTTGAACAAATTAATGTTTGGTCTGAAAAATGGCAGATGAAGTTTAATGTGGATAAGTGTAAGGAAACTTCCCTTGGTAATGAAAATAACCATCGAAGCTATAATCTAGGTGAAGTAGAGCTTGGTCTTACGGAATGTGAAAAAGACTTGGGAGTCTGGTAAGCAGAAATCAAAAAGCCAAGACAGCAGTGCCTTAATGTGCGCAACAAGGCCAAAGTTACTTGGATTTATCTCAAGAAGTATAAGTAACAGAAGTCCAAAAGTTATTTTTTCAGCTCTATACATCACTAGTGAGGCCTCATTTAGATTATGCTGCTCAGTTTTGGTCCCCTTACTACAGGAATGGACATTAGACTCATTAGAGAACATACAGAGAAGAATGACTAAAATGATTTACTGTGTAAGGAACCTCCCGTATGAGGATAGACTTAAAGCCTTAAATCTCCACTCTCTGGAGAGGGTAGAATGAGGGGAGATATCATTGAAGTGTATAAGGGATGACGGGCATAAACAAAGGAGACATTAATAAAGTACTGAGGGTGTCGAACCAGGTAAGAACCAGGAGTATAATGGATTTTAAGTTGGTTAAACTTTAGATTTAGAAAGGTCATAGGTAAGTACTGGTTTTCTAAGCAGAGTTGTAGATGCGAATGGTCAGTCTTTACAAGTGGGGTTGTGAGAGGCTAGGCACATTGGGTGCTTTAAGAAGAGACTGGACAAATATATGAGTGGGAGGGGCTGGGTTTGATTGGTGTCAAGGGGTACAGGAGTTATTTCTTGAGTAGCTTTAGGTAGATGTCGTTTTGATAAGGACCTGCCTCGTATGGGCCAGTAGGCCTTCTGCAGTGTTCCTACATTCTTATGTTCTTATGTTCTTATTACATCAGGAAGATTCCTCATTAGAGGACGGCGTGTAGGTGATGAATGGCAGACAAGTGTGGTATTTTCCCCATGTCCTTCAGCCAATAGAGTATAGCTATCAGAAAGTCATATAAAAGCCAGTGGTAACCAATCATCGATCCTGTGGACACAAGATCGGGCAATCCAGCCCCCACCAGGGCAGTCTTGATGAGGAAGGAGAGCACAGCTATCGCCAGTGATAGAGCATTCACTAAACGCCAATCGTGACAGCCATTCTTGTGGGTATTAGTACCTGGATTTGCATTTGATGTCGTCCGCTGGTGTGTTAACTATCTCCAGTTGGCAAAGGTCTACGGAAAAGAAATCTCTTCAATTTCGTATAAACGTTATTGACGATATCCTTCCACGGGGTTCGGTATCCATGCGTCTATGGTACAGGGAAAACTCGAGCCTGGTTGTCGGGTTTGTTGACGACTCTCCAGCCTGTGCAAAGGTCTATGGAAAAGAAGTTCTCTCAATTTCCGTTTGGGACCGTTGTTAAGATATCCTTGACAAGGTTTTTGGTTCCGCAATCGCGTCACTGTACAGGAAAAACCAGCCTGGTTGTCTGGTGCTAGTAGAAAGGCGGAAAACAACGAATTTATATAGGTTTCGTATCCATTATCGTTGATGACAGTTTTTTTCTGTTATTGTTTTAATTTTTCTATGGAAAACTATTGTTTCTTTATGATGATGAATTGAAAGTCTCAGACTTTATTATTGCGTTGCTCTGGTGATTCCTGAGGACTAATGCTGGGTTGCGAACCACGGGAGGGGCCTTGTGCTGTTTTCTTTACACTGAGATAGATTAAGCGCTGGGGGGCAATTTATAAGTCGGGTGCACATGACCCTGACGTTGCGTCTTCATCAATGTCAAAGGACAATGCATCAGCACGTATTTCCAAAAAAAACTGTCATACTAGCATGGAATAGATACATTTGATTAGAAACACACGTAGGCAAATACAAAAAACATTATTCGTTTCCAGGACCGGAAATGTTTTCTGTTTAAGTGTGTTCGAGTTGCTTTCTTATGTGTCGTTCTAGCAAAGCGACCCCAACACATCTGTCCTACTCGCTCCCAAAAGCTACCCAAGAAGGTTTGCTTCAACACCTCAGATCCAACCTCAATCACCAAACCCTTCTCATCAGTTATAAGATATAGAAAGGAATGAACAAGAAAAAAGCTTTATTATATTACTCTAACTAATGTGCCAACCAAAGTATTGGTTTGAAAATAGGGTAGTTGATGAGTTAACAGTCTACCTAGTTGAGGGTTATTGAGGCTAGGACTTTTAGGTAGTTCCCAATTTAGGGTTGGATAAGTACATGAGGGGAAGGGGTTGGTTTTGAGTGGGATGTGCACATCATGTAGCTTATTTCTTGGATGCATTGAAAAATAGGGTTGGGATTGTTTGTTATTGGGATGAATTAAGAGTCATATGAGAACAGATGAATGGAGGAACACTGCTGAATAGCCATACTCGGCCACATGCGTAGCAGGTCTTATCAGAACGACTACTACTCTAAAGCTTCCCTAGAAATAACTCCAGTACCAATGACACCAAGCAAACCCAGCCCCTCCCACTCGTTGTTTGCTCTGTCTTCATTCTTAAAGCACCAAGGTCCTAGCCTCTATCTCTGCCCATGGGAAGGAAATGTTCCATGGGCATCTACAACTCTGTAAGAAAGTAAAAGTACACAGTGCAACTAATGTGACTATTTATTGTGGACAACGTTTCGCTCTCCAGGAGCTTTATCAAGCAATGTGGGAAGATGGCTAATGTAAATGTGGATGACGGGCATAAACAAGGGAGGACATTAATAAAAGTACTGGAGGGTGTTCGAACCAGGCAAGACCAGGAAAAATGGATTTAAGTTGGATAAATTTAGGCATTTAGAAAGGAATAGGTAAGTATGGTTTTCTAACACAGTTGTAGATGAGTCTGGAAAAGTCTTCCCGGTGGGGACTGATAGAGGCTAGGACCTTGGGTAGCTTTAAGAGGTGTTGTGACAATCTTATGGTGGGAGGGGCTGGGTTTGTTTGTGTTAAGGTTGTGTTACGGTGGGTAGTTATTTCTGGAGTGTAAGTCTTTTATATAGATGTCGTTTTGTATAAGGTAACTCCTGCCTCGCTCTATGGGCCAGTAGGCCTTCTTCAGTGTTCATACATTCTTATGTTTCTTATGTTCTTTCTATTGGTAAGCTCCATATGCCTCTATAATCACCTGGCTAAGTACTCTTTTAGATCCCTCCTTATTCCTTGACGCTTGCCACCTTTTCTTAAGAGTATATTGTGAGGTACTCTGTACGAAGGCTTTACTAAAATCCAAATGAACAATATATTAATTCTTATCGCTAGTCAAACTGCCCTCAAATGTTCTATTGAAGAACGTCAGTATGTTTGTCAGGTGCAGGAACGACCTTTCGTGAATCTATTGCTGCTGATTTAATTTATCCAAGTTCTTGCTCTTCAAGTGATGAAAGTGACCCTTTTTTTCTGAGAATGTGCCAGCTATATTTGATTCTAATAACTTGCATTAATTAGACGGTAATATGGAAGGAGAGAGGAGCTTATCCCATGGATTGAATATAGGAACCCACAGTTAGCCATCTTCCCACATCTTGGAACAACACTGTAAGTATGTAACATTAAAATGGTATAAAATACTTAACACTGGTATGTATTTTCTACTTCTATCAACAAACTTTTTTGTTCTTGATGAAGAAGCCTACATGTGTAGGCGAAAGAGTTTCATAATAAAGATAGACCTAAACTGTTGCTATTATGTGTCTTACCTATTAGTCAAGGGATGGGACGCATTGATTTCAATCGTTTATAAATGGTTTTTGGTTTGGGAAATAGAGGTAGTTGATGAGTGGAATCAGGTCTACCTAGTGGGTTATTGAGGCCTATGTAGGACTTTGGGTAGTTCAAATTTAGGTAGGATGTAAGTTTCATGGTGGTGTGGTCAGGGGTTTTTGGATTTGAGTCAGGGTACTTGCACATTCAGAGTTTTTAGTTTCTTGTGCGGATGTAGCATGTGAAACGTTGGGTTGGGTGTTCGCGCTAGTGATGTGTTAGTGGGGGGATGAATTGTTAAATAGAGCCGCTGGCCTTGTATGGGCCCCAAACTAGCCGTGCAGAGTGTTTCCTCTTTTCTTTTTGTATTCTTGAGTAATTAAATTTCTTTATAGTGAGGATTGAAGATGAGTTAAAAATTAGCAGAATAGTCACAGTCTCACTCCAGCGAAGAGTGGTTATCGACAAAACAGAGTCTAGACCCAATTTGTTAAAAGCAAAAGTACAATACCCGGGCCTTTGAAGTTTTTTCGAAGGGTAGTAATTTTAGAACATAGAACATAAGAATAGGAGGGAGAACAGTCTGCTGCAGGCTATGTGTTGTGCCCTTTGATCTAGGCAGGTCTTTACAATTCATCCCACTAAACAGTAGCTTATTTCATTGCATACATGGAATAACGACTCTGATGTGCAGTCCTCACTCAAAATACAAGACACTCCTCCCTCTCATGTTAGTTTTATCCACCTAATTTGAATAACTGACCCAAAGTCCTGAGCCTCGTCGCTAGATATACCCAAGCTAGGTAAGACGTGTTCGCATCGATCAACTACCCTTATTTTCTCCCAACCCTTACTTCTTTCTATTGTCCTTTGTATCTAAATCTGTCAACTTATCAATTTATATTCCCATTACTGCCTTTGAACCTATTTCTGTTAATTTATATGAGCTTACAAAACAGGTTGTAGTGCTTTTGACTAGTGTGGGACTAGCGAACGATTGAGATACAGTTAATTGAGTTGGTTGTGAAGACTTAGCAGATGTGTTAGTATGCCAATAATGAAATTTTGGGGGGTTATGGTAAGCTTAGCAACCTTAAACAGAGACAGCATATGCGTAACGTAATTCAGGCTCATTAGATTTTTGGTCTGGGAGTTATATCAAGTAGTGTGATCGCAGAAGATTTGTGATTCTAAGGTACCAAGGACTCCGGAAAGCGTTTTTCTTAATCAAATATGGCATCTTAGTGTTGCTCTTAAGTTGGTCTTTCTAAACCAACTTCGTACATTATTTATTTATTACCAAGGTTTGATAAATTAGACACATGTGCAACATGGTAAACATTAAACCAAGGTTTATACATCAAGAAGTGTAAGAACAGAAGTCCATGAGGTTATTACTGCAGCTTACTACATTTTAGTATGGCCTCCCATAGTTTTATGCAGCTCAGTTCGGGTATACTATATTACAGAGGGACTTAAAGTTCGTTAGAAAACAATAAAATGTCACATTAGTTGGCATCTTGAGTACTTTTACTATTATATTCACTGAAATTATTACTGCGTTTAGAATACTAAAGATTGTAATACATTGCACTAGGAATATTCTTATGAGATCTCGAATTGAATCTTAGAAAGATTACATTCCTCTTGTTTAGACGAAGAATGAGGGGATACATGATCGAACGTGTATAAGTGGAAGATGGGTATAAATTAAGGGGATATAAATAAGCGTATAACGGATATTCGTTCGCAGAAGTGAGAACCTTGCAGTTAATGGATTTTAAATTATGATAATGAGTTTGCATATAGTATAAGGACATAGGCAAGATTTTGTTTGGGATTGTTGGATATTCGGGTAAGTTGGATGTGTGTGGATAGTGTCTAACCTAGTTGGATTATTGGGCTAGACATTGAATAGATTTCATAAGTTTAGGTTGGGATAAATATTTATGAGTGAGAGGGGTTTTAATTGAGTGGGACTGCTAATGAGTGGATAAGTTATAAGAGCTTAATTCTTGGGTAGGCATTGAGTGGACTGTGTATGGGAAAATGTTTCGTTAGTGTGTGAATGAATTTGTAAACAGGTCCTGCCGCAGCATGGCTAACAAGCTGCTGCAGTGATATCTCTTTTGTATCTCTGTCTCACCCCAGGTGTGGTGTCAGCTTAAACCGTCTCAAGGCAAAGATGGCAGGCAATGCTCCAACCAGGCAAGATCCTCATACAGCATTTATGCCCATCCAAGTAGACCTCAGTTCTTGGGGGTGTGCTGCGATAGCAAACGATCTGCACGGCAGAAGCCAGTTTTGCAGTTTCTAACACTGCCAGCGTTACGGACACCTAGTGTGGCACTCTTGTGAGGACATGAGTAATCAGCAGTGTCTGTGGCCTCGTGCTACCCTGCGAGGATATCATCGCCACCCAACTTCCACAATCCTCGGAAACTGCAAGCAGAATATACCTCGCCTGGATTATCCTCGATGTCCCATGAGGCTAGCCAGACAGAATTCAAGGAGCCTGGACAGACGTCCAACAACTCGGCAGCAGGCATCTTCGGCAAGCACGATCAGATCATCACTTCTGCAGCGATTAGGTGCACAGAAGTCTTCACAGAGACAAAGTACAGGTCACCCATGATTCAAACGAGGAAGTTTTTATACAGAAAACCAATTTTCAATGCTTATTCAGGGAATAAAAGATATGATGAACCGAGTGAATTTGTCGTGCAACCGTACTATAGGTTCTAATAGTTTTTTTAAGACATTGACAATTTTAAGGAAATGGTAATAGACAGAAAGAATTTGATTTTTAATTACTATTATTTTTATTATGAAATAATAATTTACATATAGACTATAACTGACAGGGTGTAATAGATTACATCAGGGAATTGATGTTCTCTCATTAGAGGACTCGTGCACGTGTAGGTTGTAAAGTGAATTGTGCAGACAAGTTGTATGCGTATTTTCCACCGATGTCCCTTTAAGCAAATAGAGTATAGTCTCTTTCAGATTAAGTCTTAAAAGCCCAGTTGGTAACAATCATGATCTCGATCACTGTGAAGCTCAAGATCGGGCAATCACAGCCATCCACCAGGGCACAGTATTGTGAGGAAGGAGAGCACAGCTATCGCTCAGTGATAGTGCAATTTACACTAACGACACTCTGAACAGCCTATATCTTGTGGTATTAGTACAGGGATTTGCATGATGTAGTACGCTGGCTGGCTGACAGCAGCTCCAGTGGCAATGTCTACGGGAGAAAAAGAAATCTCTCAATTTGTTAAATCGTTATTGACGATATCCTTCACGGAGGTTCGGTATCCATTGCGTCTCTGGTACAGGGAAACTCGAGCCTGGTTGTCAGGATGTGTACGATCTCCAGCTGGCTAATCGGTGCTATGGAAAAAGATAGTCTCTCAAATTTGCGTATGGACGTTGTTAAATGATATCATTGACAGGTTGGTATCAATCGCCGCGTCTATGGTAAGGAAAACTCAGGCCTCGGTGTGGTGCTAGTAGAAAGGCGAGAAACAATAGATTTTAGTTATAGGGTTCGTAATTCGCTCATTATCGTTGATGACAGTTTTCTGTTTTGTTAAGATTTCTATGAAACTTAATTGTTTTTTATTGATGAATGAATTATTGAAGTCTAGTGACTTTATTATTGATACGTTGCCTACTTCGTATTCTGAGGACTATTGGCCTGGGTTGCGGCCGCTCGGAGGCATTGTGCTGTTTTCAGCGTTTAACACTGAGAATGATTATGCGTTGGGGTCATAATTTTATTAGTCGGGTCACTCATGACCCTGTCGTGCGTCTTCATCAAGTCAACGAACAATTAGATTCAGCTCATAGTAATTTCCGCAATAAATGTCATATTATATAGCATTGGTAATAGATACTATATTGGCTTAGAATAACACTGTAGGCAAATACTCGCTCAAATAATATTCGTTTCTAGGAAGAAATGTTTTCTGTTAAGTGTGTTCGTGTGTTGTTCTTTTATGTGTAATTTTTATAGCAGAAATGCGACCTCCTACGACATCTGTCACAACTCGCCTCCCAAAAGTACCCAAGAAGTTTGCTTCAACACTCAGATCCAACTCATTTAACAACCCTTCTCATCAGATTATTAGTTAAGGAAAGGATGAACAAGAAAAAGCTTTGATTAATATAACTAATGTGCAACCAAAGTATTGGTTTGAAAATAGGGTTGTTGATGAGTCTAAAACAGATCTACCTTGTTGGGTTATTGATGCTAGGAATTTAGGTATGTTCCAAATATTAGGTTGGATAAGTATCTTGAGTGGGAGGTGTTGGATGTGAGTGGGGACCTTGAACACATCAGGAGGGTATTTCGCGTGGATGAATGGAAAATCGGGGGTTCGGGAAATGTTTTGTTAGTGGGATGAATTAAGATACATAAGAACATAAGAATGGAGGGAACATTGCAGAAGGCCTACTGGCCCATGCGAGGCAGGGTCCTTATCAGAAACGACTACTACCTACAGCTTCCCTAGTAATAACTCCCGTACCCATTTGACACCAATCAAACCCAGCCCCTCCTCCCACTCTTTTGATTGTCCAGTTTCATCTGTAAAGCTACCAAAGGTCTAGCTCTATCAACCCCACTGGGAAGGCTGTTCCAGGCATCTACAACTCTGTAAAGTAAAGTACACAAGTGCAACTATGTGACATTGATTGTGGCAAACGTTTTCGCTCTACAGGAGCTTTAATCAAGCCATGTGGAAGATGGCTAATGTTTTAAGTGGATGACGGGCATAAAACAAGGGAGACATTTATAAAGTAATGGAGCGGTTGTATCGATATCAGGCACAAGACCAGGAATAATGGATGTTTAAGGTTTGGATAAATTTTTGATTTAGATTGGACATAGGGTAAGTACCTGGTTTTCCTAACAACAGTTGTGTGATGCGTGGAACAGTCTTCCCGGTGGGTGGATAGAGGCTAGGCACCCTCTGCTGTTAGCGTTATGATTGAGACTGGACAAATATATATGAGAGCGGAGGTGGCTGGGGTTTGTTGGTGTTAAGTGGGGTAGGGAGTTATTTCTGAGTAGCTTTTTATTTAGATGTCGTTTTGATAAGGACCTGCTTCGTATGGGCAGTAGGCCTTCTGCAGTGTTCCTACATTCCTTATGTTCTTATGTTATTTCTTTGGTGAAGCCATTGCCTCCCAATCCATGATAGAACTTTAACTCCTCTTTCCATGAGCTGCCACTTTCTTAAGAGTCTCGTGAGGCGTACTCTGTCGAAGGCTTTTCTAAATCCGAATTAAACAATATCGCATATTCCTTATCGCTGTCATGACTTGCCCAAAATGTTCTATTAGAAAGAAAACGTCATGTAAGTTTGTTGGCTGGAACGACCTGTGCTCGTGATCAACTGCTGTGATTTACATTTATATATAGTTTTGCTCGTTCCAAGGTGACTTTCCTGGATACCATAGTCAGGCAGTATATAATGATTCTAATAACTTGCCACACTTAGTGACGGTAATTTGAAGGTGTGGACTTATCCCCTGATTTTGAATATGTAGGAAACCACTTGTAGCCATCTTCCACATCTTGGCACTCACTGGTTAAGTCATGAACATTAAAATGGTATATAGAATACCTAACACTGGTATGTATCTCTCTACTTATATCAAATTTACTGTAACGTTGACTGAAGTAGCCTTACTGTGTAGGCGAAACGTTTCATAGAATAAGGATACCTAACATGTTGCAATAGTGTGGGGTGGTACCTTTAATAACAAGGATGGAGCTATTGAATAAATACGTTAATTGGTATTGGTGTTGGAAAATAGGGTAGTGTGATGAGTGGAACAGTCTACCTAGTTGGGTTATTGTGGCTAGGACTTTGGGTAGTTTCAAATTATTGGTGGATAAGTACATGAGTGGGAGGGGTTGGATTTGAGTGGGAATTGCCACATCGAGCTTATTTCTTGGAGTAGCATATGATAAGTGTGGTTGGTCATGAGTTTTGTTGTGTGTGGTATGAATTGTTTGTATAGGAACCTGCCTAGTATGGGCCTAAACTAGCCTGATGCAGTGTATCCTCTTTTCTTATTGCTTTACTTAGTAATTAATTTTTTTAGTGTGGCTTGGAAGATGATTAAATGAAGCAATATAAATCTCATGTCACAGCCGAACATTGGTTATCAAAACAGATTGTCCAATTTAAAGCAAATTAAATCCCGGGCCCTGATGAAGTTTTTTCAAGGGTTAGAACTCACTAAGAAAATTGAAGAAAGGAGGAACACTGAACAGCAGGCCTGGTTGGCCAATACTAGGCAGGTCCTTTACAATTCTTCCCACTAACTAGTGCTTAATTTCATTGCTACCATGGAAATAAGTCTGATGTGCAATCCACTCAAATCCAACCCCTCCCACTCATGTTGTTATCCTACCTAATAATTTGAAAGCTACACTAAAAAGTCCTTGCCTCTAATATACCCAATAGGTAGACTGTTCCACTCATCAATACCTATTTCCAAACCATTACTTTCCTATGTCCTTTCTAAATCTAAAATTACCAATTTAAATCCATTACGCCTTTAACTAGTATCTTTTATTTATACTACTTCATACAGGTGTTGTGCACTGATATAGTGGACACCGATGATCCTGCTTAAGTAATGTTTGAACTTAGCAGTATAGAATGCAAAAAGAATTTGTGGTGGTTATGGTAAGCAGCAACTTTAAACCGAGACAGGCCTAAGCGTACGTAATAAGGCAAATAGATTATTGGGATTATATATCAAAGAAAGTGTAATCAGAAGTGATCAAGGTCCAGCGACGCGAAAACGTTTCTATAAATATGTCATAGTGTTTGCTTACGTGTCTTTCTAAACCAACGTGTCCTTATTTATTTATTACCAAGGTTTGATAAATTAGACACATGTGCAAACATGTAAACTTATAAACCAAGGGTATTCCATCAAGAAGTGTAAGCAACAGAAGTCCAGAGGTTTTTATAATGCGCCTTTATACATTATTAACGTTTGGCCATCACCTTGATTATGCATGATCAGTTTCGGTTCTCTGATATTACAGAAGGGACTTAAATTTGTTAGGAAAATCATAAGAATGTAATTAGTTGCACTTGAGGTCCTTTTACTTTATATACAGAAATATATTCAGCGTAGAATGACTAAAATTAATACATAGCGATAGGAAATCTTCCTATGAAGAACGATTGACAGACCCTTAAATTACATTCAATTGTTAGGACAGAAGAATGAGGGCGAGACATGATCGAAGTGTATAAGTGGAAGATGGGGTTATATTAAAGGGGATATAATAAGGTCTAGGGCATATATCTCCAAGAGAGAACCTGCAGTAAGGGATTTTAAAATTAGATAGTTTAGATTTAGAGAAAGGACATAGGAAATTATTGGTTAGGAAATAGGGTTGTTGGTGAGTGGAATGTTACCTAGTTGAGTTATTGAGGCTTAGGACAATGAATAGTTTCTAATTTAGGTAGGATAAATATATGAGTGGGAAAGTGGTTTTAATTTGAGTGGGGTTTGCAATGATTTGTGGATAGAGTTATAAGAGCGTTACTTCTTGGCTAGCCATTAGAGGAGCTGTGTTGGGAAAATGTTTTCGGTAGTGGGATTGGAAATTTGTAAAGGACCCTGCGAGCATGGGGCTAAACGAAGCGCTCTAGCTTGCGTGATCCTCTTATGAGTCTCTGGCCTCACCCCAGGTGTGGGGTCAGGCTCAAAGAACGTCTCAGGCAAAGATTGGCAGGGGCAATGACTCAAACCAGGCAGATCATAATACAGACATATAGGTTTGCCAATCCCAGGATAGACCTCAGTTCTTGGGGGTAGGTGCAATAGCAACGATCTGCACGTGCAGAGGCCAAAGTTGTCTGTTTCATAGTGCCAGCGTTACGGACACCTTGTGTGCAACTCTGCTCGGGTCAGAGATATTCAGCAGGGTCTGGGTGGCCAGAGCTAAACCTGCGAGGAAATCAATCGCCACCCATCACACAATGCCGGAACTTGCAAGCAGAGAAAATGAACCATCGCCAGGAATCATCGATGTCCACAAGGAGGCCTCGCCAGAATTCCAAGGAGCGGGGAAGACGCCAACAACTCGGCCCAGCAAATACGGCAGACTGTATCTTCACTATCAAGCAGACGGATAGGTGCACAGAAGTCTTCACAGAGCGAAGTTACAGGTCTCCCATTGATTCCAACGAGGGAATGTTTTTATACAAAAACAATTTTCAATGCTATTCAGGGAATTAAATATGATAACACGAGGAATTTGTAGTGCAAGCTACGTAGGTATATCTAATAGTTTTTTTAAGAATTGACCAAATAAGGAATGCTAATAGACAAAAAATTTGATTTATTTACTTATTTATTATGAAAATAATTTATTTACATAACTAACTACAGGGTGATGATTAGATTACTTCAGGAAGATTCCTCATTTGAGGAACCGGGCGTGTAGGTGTTAATGGCAGACAAAGTGTGGTATTTTACCCATGTCCTTCTGCCATTAGAGTATAGCTATCAGAAAGTCATTTAAAGGAACAGTGGTAAACCAATCTATTCGATCTGTGGACCAAAGATCGGGCAATCCAGCCCCCACCAGGGCAGTCTTGGTTGAGGAAGGAGTGCAACAGCTATAGCCAGTGAGAGGGCATTCACTAACGCACTAGTGACAGCAATTACCTTGTGGATTTAGTACGGGAATTTTGCATTGATAGTCGGTCCGCTGACGATATTGTACGATATCCTTCACGGGGTTCGGTTTCCATTGCCGTCTCGGTACAGGGAAACTCGAGCCTGGTTGTGGTGTTGTCGATCTCCAGCTGGCAAAGTCTATGATAAAGACGAGTCTATCTATTTTCGGTATGGTCCGTTTGTTAAAAGATTATCCCTTGACAAGGTTTGGGTATCAATCGCGTCTCTGGTAAAGGTAAAACGTCAGGCGCTGGTTGTCTGTTGCTAGTAGAAAGGCGGATAAAACAAACGTATTTATATAGGTTCGTTTCCATTTATCGTTGATGACAGTTTTATCTGTTATTGTTAAGTTTCTATGAAAAAATAATGTTTCTTTTATGATGCATGAATTGCATGTACTCAGGAACTATTATTGACGTTTTGCCTCGTCGTGATTCCTGAGGAAATTGATGCATGGAAAATAGGAACACTTTTGTACAGTTCAGGACATTTATTTAAGGGAAACGTTTCGCAACGCAGTGGTTCTTCAGTCCTAATTCAGAGAAAAACTAAGAAAACCACACATATATATAGTGGTTGGGGTCAGTGGTGAGGTGAAGCGTGGGTAGAGGTTGGCGGTAGTGTAGTAAGTAGTAAGTAGTAATGGGAATTATGGAGTTGAGGTTAGAGAGGGACCTGCTGGCATCAAGTAACACCAGTCCCGGGAAATGGGTAATATCCTCTTGCTTAATAATTTTGAAATACTGTAACTACCGGACTTTTGCTTTATAGTGTTACTGACAGAAATTAGTGCAGCTTCAATGCATTTCCCGTCTTAAGTCGTCTTCTTTAATAACTAGTTTAGCTTCATTGAATTTCATGAGGTGTCCAACATCGTCTCTATGTTGAACACATGCGTTTTTGCGGTCATCATTTCTGCAAGCATTTTGTTTCTGCAACCTAATGTCCAGAGTTCTGGGCTGTTACCCCTACATATATTTTGTCACACCGCCCCACATGGTATAGTGTAGATTCCTGCACTTGTGCCAGAATCATGTTTGGGGTTTTTGTATCAGGTTCCTATAGTAGTTGAACAGCTGGTAGATATTTTAGCCAGTTTTCTGTCAAACATTTTTAAAACATTTGGGCAACGATTGCTGACCGGTAAAACGATGAAAACTTGGAGGCTTTTCTTCAATTTGATAGGTGTTGGTCTTGCTGAGGATAAAGTGTTTTCACGTTTCCTGCATCACGTATGAAGTGTAGGGAAAGTGTAGTGAACTAAAAGAGTTGGTGATGTATGTACATTTCTCTTCGAGGAACTGCGGACTGGAAATTCTGTAGGCCCCCAGAAAGAAGCCAAAAACTAACCCCTCTTTTAGTTCTTGTGTCATGGTGAGAGAAGAAATGTAGAAGATCATTCTTGTAGGTAGGCTTCCGGTAGACTTTAAAAGAAAGTTTGCTTTCCCCTTGCGTAAGAGAACGTCGGAAAAGGTAACGGTTGTCCTTCCCTCCTCTAGAGTAAATTTAATAGTAAAGGTTCCAGAGTGTTGGGTGGTGTTTAGGATGACCTGTACTCAAGATTTTTGGTACAATGACCAAAAAAATCATCTACGTAAACCCCATCCAATTTAAATGAACGAGGGATGTTATTGAGGAAACCTTCTTGATCCAGGTCCTCCATATATAAAAATTTGGGAAGAACTGCACGAGGGGGATCCCATGCCTAGTCCGAAGAGTTGTTTGTACTTCTTGTCCTCGAACCTAAAACAGTTTTAACGAACACAAAGTTCGACAAGGCTCACAAAATCTTGGCGGGTACCCGGGAACCTCTGTATCATCTTTAATCACCCTGCGAAGAAGATCAATGGCTTGAAACAACTGGGACATTGGTGAATAAGGCAGTCACGTCCCAAAAATTGCAACTTTTTAAACACTCATGTCGAAAATCCCTGATACGGTTAAGGAGGTCACCCGAATGCTTTAGATGAGCCTGAAATGATTTTACCCAGGAGCTTTGACAAATATTTCGCCCAAAAATCCTGCTAGACTGTGAGGGGGGCTGCCGATACCAGATGTAATGGGTCTCATAGGCACATTTGGTTTGTGGGTCTTTTGGGAAACCATAAAGTCACGACTGGGGTTGGTA
>NW_026507749.1:0-26845 GCF_026875155.1 Cherax quadricarinatus
GATCCCTGCCGCTACTTTACCGGGCCTCCTGCTTCCACTCTCTCTCCATCGGCTCTTTCTCTTACAAGAATGAAAAGATCTCTGAACGATAATTTTTATAGTTTTTACCTATGAGTTATTGAGAGAAGTGACTAGAGAATTTATCCACTGAACTTTTCCTTATTTTATTCTTCTTATTTTGCCTTTTACGTTTTCTTCAGTATGCACAACCTAGTGCGTCTACCTTTATCGATATAACATTTCGCAATGTTGAAACAAGAGTTGGATGGATTCCCTTCAAACTCGATCACACAAGTGTCGTTGTTTATTTTTAATTGTTTGACGAAGAAAGAACATATTCCTGTCTCAGACCGAGCCGCGGGGGCGTTGACCCCCCTAAACCCTCTCCGGGTAAACTCCAGGTAATATTTTTAAATGACTTGATCGCTTATCATATTGGATGTTTCTCCGGTCATATTCCATCACACTGGGTAGTTTTCCTGCCATAGGTCGCCCATGTCAAATAGGTCGAACTTTGAACGAGTCTTCATCAAAATTTACGAATCCCATGTTAATGTTGATGTTAATGTTTATTTCACCTTAGGAAACATTTTTGGTGCAAGGGCTGTTTAAATTTCCTTTGAGTTTTTCCAAAACTCGTTTTTTGAACTCCCCTTTTCCCATCTCCCAGTTGCAAAATTTTGAGATTGCTTGGGTCAAATTCCATCTTCAGTTTATATTTTTATTACTTTAGCACCGTCCACAAACAAGGAATTCATTGAAAATAATTTTCTAAACCAGCCTGAAAACCCTGAGAAATCTACTACCGTTCATGTTGAACTACCACCACGGAGACTCCAGAGTTATAATTATCAAGACTTATAATAATAATGTCTATTTCTACAAGTACATGTACATGGTATACAGTCCATAGCTGACATCAATGACATACTACTATACAGAAAGCCGCTTGTTATGCTGAGCATTTCTGGCAAATTAGGTCAGTTTTGTCCCAGGATGCGACCCACACCACTCAGACTAACATCCAGGTACCCATTTTATACTGATGGTGAACAGGGGCAGCAGGTGTCTTATGCCAGCCGCAACGGAGATTCGAACTCCGAACCTCAATGTGTCAGGTGAGTGCGCTATCCGATCGAGCTAACGGCACTTTTAGTGTACGGGTTGTTTTTCACCCTGGTACATCCATTACAAGGTGACCGTAATCAACAATGTACAACGAAGTACACGTCATTTACCAACACCCTGACACACCACAATGACCGGAAGTACCGAGAACTGATGCTCAAAAACCAACTTTATTACCGTCTGTTTCTTTTCTTCCCTTCTAACTTCCCTAGACAAGGCTAACAGGAAGCACTGCTAATATGAAACCGCAGTGAGTCTACGCTGGCCATACACCACCTTACTACGAAGAGCCAGTGTTGGTGTATATATTTAAATTCATATACCTTATGACGTCCATACACCCGCGTTTTTGGCATTGAAATAATTAACCAGTGAATACGTCCACTCCCACCCCTTGTAAACGAGAATCTGGTGTATCAAAAATCCCACAAACTTGTGGAAATAATAAAATTCAAGGTCCCCTTGCTGTGTATCTCATCACAGAGGTAAGTATCTGAGGTGTTTGATGGAGGATCCCCATAGATGATCTAATTTCCACTGGTAAGATCAAAACTAGTAATAATGGGTACTTACCTCCCACATAATCCCAATGGTTGATCGTTCGAAGTTGGTATTGTCTGGAGTCCCTTTAAGACTGTTTTGCTTGGGTAGGAATTAATTGCCAGTTATTATATAATTACTTAGGATCTACATTTTTAATGGAAACCTAAAATAGTGGACTTTCACGATAAATAATTAGTTAATAGCACACTGCTTGGCATAGAGGTAAATTTTAAGTGGATCACAGATGGTTTGAAAATCAGACTAATTATTATCTGTTTGGAATTGTCCTACGCTAATTATATTATTATTATATGAATGTTTTAAATGAGGCACACTTACCCCCCACCAACAAGCCATTGATAACAAATTATGTTGACAATGAGAGTAAAAAAGTACAAAACTGTGACTGTGAACAATACATAAATAACCCACAATTAGAAAGGAACTTATGACGACTTTTCGGTCTTACTTGGCCCACTAGCAATTCTCCATATTTCATCTGCCTTCCAATATTTTCAGTCTTTCTTCCGTATTTCCTTCTGCCTTAGTGCGTTATTTGTTCCTTGAATTTTTTCGCCCACCACCAATATTATCTGTTATCTGTCGTACACTTCTATCAGACTCTTTGTGTTACTACTCTTAACTTTCCCTACCAACTACTACCTCTAACACTATCTCTACACCCTCTAACACTACCGTCTCTACTTTCTAATTGTTTTACCTCTGCGTCTCTTTCTCCCGGTCCCCGCCCCCCCCCTTTCGTATAATATATAATAAATATAATCTATATATGTGTGTGTGTGTGTGTGTTTGTGTGTGTGGTGTGTGAGTGTGGTGTGTGTGGAGTGTGTGTGTGTGAGTGTGCTTAACTAGAGGGACTAGTACCGAACTTTCACACGAAAATCACTCTCTACGAAAGGCAAAAGACTAGGCAGACATTCCAACATCACCCCAATGAAAAGGAACAGGGGTGTCACTAGCACGTTAAAGACCATAACAATAAGTGTCAGGGCCCCCGAACTATTCAACTGCCGTCTACAGCATACATAATGGGGATTACCAACAGACTCCTTGTCAGTCTTCAAGCTGGCACTGGACAAGCACCTAAAGTCGGTTCCTGACCAGCCGGCGCTGTGGCTCCGTACGTTTGGTTAGCGTGCATGCCAGCAGCAAACAGCCTGGATGATCAGGCTCATGATCCATCAGAAAGGCCTGTCACAGACCGGGTGCCGCGGGGCGTTGACCCCCCGGAAACTCTCTCCAGGTAAACTCCAGGTACTCACTAGTTTGTTGCGGTAGTTCGATTCACATCTCCTGGCCCCGGGCTCTTCCCCTGGCCGCTACCCCGTTTACTCTTCCTGCTCGTGAGGCTTTATCATACCTCTTCTTAAAGCTATGATGTGGATCCTGGCCGTCCACTAATACATACATCACCTACCCCGGCTATTTCCATCTCCTGACACATCTGTGACTGAAGAAATACTTACCTAACATCCCCTGTGGTTCATCAGAGTCTTCATACTCCTAGTCCAACTGTGACCCCTCGTAGCTGCCTGTGTTCCCCATCTCTGGACATCCTGTCTCTGTTCACCATTGTCTAAGCTCTCAGTTATTTTTACAAATGTCGCTATTGTGAAGGCTTACTCAGCCCTGTACCAACTTCAATCAGTATTACAAGGAGCTTTCCTCCTCATGAAAATTAATGAATAGAAATAGAAATAATAACAGACAATGATTAAACACTTTTTATTTAGAAACGGAAATGTAAAACAATAAAAACATGAATGGGGTATCCTAATTGAAAAAAATATGAGAAAATGAAATGAAAAACGTTTACATTTGAACTCAAACGCTAGATATAGGTATATCGTGGTAATGGGGTGTCAGGTGAATGGTGACACTGCATGTTTGTTGAACTCGTAGCCGTTGCGATGTGGGGGGGGTAGTCAAGTGTTGGGATCAACCACTCGGCTCGTTCTTCACAGAGTGTAGCCTTGAATATAATGACTTCCAGATGACAGGAAAACAGTTCGTTACCACTGTTCTGAATGAAGGGTTAGGTCCTGTGTTGCTTAACATAATAGGTAAGTAGATTAAACATGGGACGTCTTCTACAGGAACGTTAAGTCTGTCTCCTATTCTCTCGTTGTTGGCAGGTGACGCCATCTCTGTCATTCCAAGCTGTAAAGAGAGACAGAATACGCCCCTGCTTAAGAAATCACTCTCCATGATAAGTACATACATAGAAGATGTAGGTGCTTATTAAAACATTTATCAGATGAAGAACTGAAAAGACTAAGTTTAATTATTTGTCAAAGTAGTCGAAGCTTTCAGACCAATAAGGTCACTAAAATATATCAGGCATGTACTTACAGAAGTGTTGGGAGCTGTGAGTCGAGTGATTTAACGGTTTGGAGATCCGCCACAAACGTCAACCTTTCGCGGGGGGGGAGAGGGAGGGGAAGGATAGCATGAGCATAGACTGACACTACCTTAACAAGCAGCCGGCAATCATCACAATCACTTTCCCCGGGCGGGGGAAAAATGGGGGGGGGAATAGCGGGAGCTGGGACTTACCCTACCTTACAAGTAGCCGCAATGAAACTATTGTTACTATAACACTCTGACTCACGAAATCGTAATGACACGATAGCAAACAAACCATACCCCGGCTGGGATTGGAACCCGCGTTCAGAGAGTCATCAAACCCAGACCGTTGCGTTTAGCCCTCTCGCTACACTGCCTATCTATTGAACTTTTTACCCTCACTCTCCCCAACCAAGACTTAAGTCAAGAGTATAAGAAGAATAGGCGAGAAAAAAAGTTTCTAACATGTGAAGCCGCGGGTTAAGGCAGACAAATTCTTCTCCTACTGACTGACACGGACTTAACCAGTCCATGAGAAATAATTTGGGATGGAACCAATGATAATACACAATAAGAACTTAAAAGCCTGGATGCAAGGTCACACCTCAAGAGGCGACTGTGATCCCGTTAAAAGTGTCTAGGTATATCGAAGGTTTGTGGTCCGTTTCTAAAATGAATTCTCTTTTCTACAGGAGCAAATAAAATTTAAACTTGGGATGACCCCACACAAGAGCTAAACATGTTCCTTTTCTATGGTGGAGTAATCTGCGTTTTTGGCAGGAGGGAAGTTTAATGATTTAATAAATATGCAAGATTTAGGAGTGTGTGAATTTTGTGCATTAAGCACTTGACACCTATTGGCAAGAACTATACCTTCTTTGAACCTGATCATACATGCTTGCCAAAAATAAGTGTGCTTGAGTTTAGCAGACACGTCTTCGATGGGCCAAGTGTTTGATGTCACGTGGGAAATCATGAGCCATTTGAAGAACAGTCTCTCGACATGGTTTTAGGAACAACAAGGAGGGAATAATCTATCACTGAAGAAGAGGTTTGAAATACAGATTTCTTTATGATACCATTAATATATTTCAACTAATGAGATACGTATCTCCCATGGATTACTTTGTTGACAATCCCGAATTCAAGGCACTTGCGGCTTGTATATTGACAAAGTCATCCTTGGACATAAAATCTGGGAACGCGCGTAAGAAGGACTTACAGTGGAGTGGATATTTTTTTTTTTACGAGATTTGTAATTTAAAACAATACACAAAACATGAGTCACAAGGAAAATTCAAAGCAGAATATATTTTTATTTATATTTTATTTAAAAAAACACAGTATACATGTATGTTTAAACATAAAATTGCTTAAAATTAGTTAGTTTATTTAAAAGATTTGCCGTGTATTCCTCCGGCCCCCGGCCCTTGTCCAAGTGGTGTCCCGCCTTGGCTCCCTCATTAGGAGGTCTGAACCTAAGTCTCCATGGGAATGAGGCACAAGCACCTCCTCATCTTTGGGACAACTGTCCCCCAGCTAGCCACCACTTAGGCCTCTATGGTCTGCCATCTCCCCGCCGCCCCAAGGTGGGCGCAAAATGGGAATGACAGTCTTATGAAGCTAAAAAAGAAAGGCTCGGGCTCGGGCACCTACCCTACCCTAAAGGGGTTAGGCAGGTTTGATCTGACTCAAAAACACAGTATACAAGTGTTTGATACAAAATTGATCTTTAAAAACTAGAAGACCGAGAAAACTTTATGTAAGACAACAATATATATAACCAAACAGAAACTATCGGAACATACCTTAAACACCAAATAAATATATAACCAAACCTGACAGTCCTATTCATATTTTTTTTTTTTATTTTTTTTTTTTATTTTTTTTTATTTAAAAAACAACATACACCTTATAGCAAGCCGACAATTAGCAAATCAAAAACCGTGACAGACAATGTCAGTACACACACAATAAACAAAAAAAAAAACATTTTAAACATTATTGATAGTACGAAATTCTACCGTGAAGAAACCCAAGACCCGTTTACGGGAAAAAAAAAATATACGACTACTAAACAAACGTCGAGTCATTATAAAACATGGAAGGAATAAGTCTATAAATCATGTATATATGTATATACATACAACATGCAACATATACACATACATTGTATGTGCACACATATGTTCTTACTGCCAGACTGGATTATAACTAGAACAAAAAAAAAAACACAAAAGACTTATCACAAATTAAACTAGACATAAAGCATAAATATATAACAACCCGAACAGAAGTTGGCAGACAAAGTCAGGTACACACAAAAAACAGTGTAACACATTGATATAACAAAATCTACTTAAAATAGACCCAACCAACCGTGAACCTTCCACACAAACATCGGAGTCATTAATAAACATGTAGGAATGAGTCCACAATCATATATATATGTTATACATATACACATGCATATACACACATACGTGTATGTGCACTTATGTTCCGTACAGAACAAGACTGGATCATACATTGAAATAAAGCGCTAAAATGACCTTTTCACCAAATAAACTAAAAAAAATATTTACATCCAATGATAGAAACTATCACCTAAGACATTGGTCCCACAAACACACACCTACAACACACACAGATGTTAAGTTACCGATTAACACTCAATTATATAATATGACCATCCAGTCAAATGAAGGTATATATAAACACCATCAAATACTTGTATATTTTTGTCATAGTTCATAATGTACCCCTTCAATACGATAAAAAGAGACGAATGACAAGATAGATCAAACATCCAGATTCGAATATAGAAAACATATCCACACAATAACATATAAATAGTAGAACCCCCCACTAAAAATGGTACTACAAACTAATAAGAGGAAAACGAGAAAATCACATACACTTTTGACTCTGTGATTATACAATTCATAAGGTCTTACATACCCCGGAGCCCCACGACGGCTCCTGCAGAAAAAACATTAACCCCATCAACCACCTGCAAACCATCAACCTTCTGATCCACTCATCAGGCATCCAATCACTCCAAGATGACACCCTCAATGAAGAGACCGAACGCCCATGGCCCTCACCCCGTCACCAATACGGAGTAGACTTCAACAGTAGTCCTCGATATCATCCCTCCGGAAAACTAATTACCACCTCACCTTCCCCCCAAATAAGTGTTTGTTCCTATACGCTGTACCTATAAAAACACGGCCGCCAACGCTTTTATCCTAATTTTCCCCTCCACCTCCCTCAGTGGCCCAAACAAGAACATCAAGTAATCAACATCAATTCGTCTCTCCTCGAACCTCGGGGCACTCCTAGAGGACGCTTCTACAGGGTCACATTGCACGCCACCTGGTGTGAAAGACATAGGCATAAGCACCAAGATGGGCGGACCGACTGTAACCGGCGCAGTAAATACTGTCCTGCATTCCCAGCTGGTTAGAGGATCTCTAAGCAACGACACGAATGGAACGTTCTCCAGCCAAGGCATACCAGGGATTGTTATGGCATCCATAGGCATTCCCCATGAAGAGACTGTAAGGTTTGGCACTGAATGGAATGTTCAAGGGTTCTTCGTGAAGTACATGAGGGCTGACCTTCTACTCTACCATCGTAAGACGAATTTTCAAGAAAAGACGGATAGTATCAATTCGCAGTGGAAGTATGCTTGCTTGATGTGTCTAAAGTATTTTACTTTACTTGGTGAAGGTAAGGAATGTAACCTTTTGAGGCAAGAACAGCAACAGCGACCCACAAGATGTGTTCAGATGGTTATGGAACTGTACACTCGACAGCATGGGAATTTGGAGGGACGTCCCCTTATGAGTGGGATGCCGGAAGGAGAATACTTCAACACTGAAAATGACCCTGAGGAGGGCCGAAACCATCATAAGTTACTTTGCATAACCATAGAACACAGTTTTTTGTACACTAGCGGGGCAGAGGAAGACGTGCCGTTTTATGGTGACTCTTATGAGGCACATGGGCACAATGGCCCCCAGAGACAGGCCCCTATGCGGTAGGAGACCAGCTTCTGTGGATACGCCATTAGAAGCCGCGGACGTTTTATGACGGGTGAAGTGGAAAGCCGGGGTACAGGTCTATGGGAGTGAGAGGGTCGACAGGGCAGAGGTGGTTTTGGAGACCGTGTGTTACACTACCAGTGGAAAACGGGGGGGGAGTGGAATAGTCGCTGTCAGACAGACCGGTTAGGTACTGCAGAGTCAAGCTCAGGGCGGAGATTTTAGAGCTGTGCTGCAGAATTTTCGGAATAGTCGAGCAAGGTGTGAAAGTGATTGAGGTCAGTGGTGAGCCAGGTGATGGAAGAACAAAGGCAGTGTAAGGAAGACTTGAGTGAGTATCGATTGTGAGTAAGGTGGTGGAGGAGGTCCATCCAAGAAGATGTGGTTGCAGAAGAACTGTGTGTAGAGGGTAGCTCCCGCAAGTGAGATCACGGGGGCATCAGACAGTGGACAGAAGTCCTCACACCAGCGCAGAGGCCTGGGAAAGAAGTATGGGGGCAGCTGTGGTAGCAAAGGCAAGGTTCGGAGGAGGTGGGGGGGCAGTGGAAAGCTAGGCGGGAAGGGACAGGGAAGGTGTTGAGGGCAGGAACGAGGGATTGAAAGAGAAGAACCGAAACCTATGAAAGGAGTACCAAGTAAGCCTCAGAGCGGCATAGTGGAAAGCCGCCAATCTTTTAAAATTCATGTGGTGTAACTTTCCAATGTAAACTGTCTTAAAACAGAGGCAGAGGGTATTGTTAAGTGGTTTTGAGGAGATTTAGTATTGATGTCTGTTTTTTTGCAGGAAACATAACCATAGGTTAGGAAGTGACTTTTGTTGAAAGGTTATAGGTTGTTTACATGTGAAGCTTTGGAGGTTGAAAGGAGGTGTGGCAGTTGGCGTAAAGGAGCCAGTCCATTTGCGTATCCTGGTTTTGAGGAGGGGGGGGGTGGGAGGGTTGTCAGGGTGTGGATGATTTGGGGGGCAGGAAGGTTTAAGTTTTGTAGGTGTGTAACATGCCAGCAACTAGTAAACGCTAGGTGAAGGTGATTTTAGTGCGCGAGTGTATCTGGAATATCACTACGCTTGCGAGGTTACCTGCTTTTTACGGTGATTGGTGGGGATTTGAATTGTGTCATTTAGGAATGGTTAGAGTGGTTTCCGAGGGGGGCGGTTGTGTTTGTGGGTTCCTGCGGGATGTTTTGCGAGATGTAGGAGTGTTAATGTGTGGAAGTAGGGGATATGGAGTGGAGCAACACTTTGTATTCGTAGGGGATATGAGGCAAACGGTTAGATAGGATTTGATGTTATCAGGGCCATAGGTGTGGAGATGGTGAGGACTATCGATGTGGTGTTTATTCTTGATCATCGTGCTGTTATATCAGATTTAGAGGGTTGATGCAATGTGAAAGTTTATGCAGGATACTGGAAAATTAAATGTGAGTCAACTTTTAAGGGGCGAGGGTTGACCCTACATGGTTTGAAGATTGTGTGGAACTCCTTTTGGGAGACTAGGAATATGGCATGGATTTGCAGGATTGGTGTGAAAAGAGGGCTAAATAGAAGAATCGCGAAATTTTTTAAAAGTACGGGTAAGGAGGATGGCGAGGTTGAGCTAATGGACCTTGACAAAATTAAACTGAGGGTCCAGTTAAATGACTGTTTAACCGAGGAACGGAGTGGCAGAGTGAGGACATGGGAAACGTTTGTCAAATAGGTTTGCGGAACTTCACAATGAAAATTTAGCAAATCGAGTTAGGGCAGGGTTGGAGGATGTATTAAGGGGATAGGCCATCGGGTTTTGTATTAAGGAGGGTTAAAGGAACGCAGCGAAACCACTTGGCGTATATTGGAGGCAGGTACAGGGTGGGGGGTGGCTTTGAGGAGGTTCACGGCCTATCGCCACCAACGGAAAATATTTAGTTGTAATGGCAGATTATTGGTTTAGGGAGAAGAGGAGTAGGGTTTGGCGGGGGAGTGGTGATAGACGGTTTTGGGGATGAAGGGTTTAATTAGGTTATTAAGTGAGGCAGGACAGTACAGAAAAACGAGGGTAGTATTACCACGTAGAGGATGTAGAGGAGGCAGTTTGGGATGTGCCAGGGTAAAACCCCCGGCATAGTACGGAATACAAAACTGATTTTTTAATAGGTAATCATTGGTGGAGTGTAACGGTCATTGTCTGGTGGGGTTTTTGATTTTTATGTTAATAGAGGAAGGATGGGAAATCACAGAAGAACGCGGGTGGTCACGGTTTTAGTGGCCCAAAAAGAAGGAATGCCGAGTTTTAAATGATTAACCTGTGCGAAATATGCCCGTTAATGATGCTCGGATTACAAGATTTTTGCAAAGTATTTGCAACGAGAATGAGGAAAGTGTTGGTTTTAGTGATACGACAGGGGACAGTTGTGAATTCCGTGGAAGAAGGATGAGGATGGACATGGTTTGATTAGGAATTTTCTAGAGAGATGTACGGAGGGGGAATACTCGGTTAGATTGGGTGAATGCTTATGATGCGTGGACAGAGTTTTATCCTTAGGGGTTTGCTTAGAGAGGTTGGGTTTTCGGGAGGGGGATATGAGTGGGTGAACACCCTGTATGATGGGCAGAGTGAGGGTACAGGTCTAATTGAGTTTGAGGTGAAAGTGTACCACTGGAGAGAGGTTTGAGGCAGGGCGTCCGCTGTCACAAGCGGCCATTGCGTGTGTGCAGAATCCTTTTTTATGAGTCGTTGAGAGGGTGATGAAACAATCATAGAGATCGACGGGGGGTGCAAAGGGGCAAAAGTCGTCTGTTGGGTATTTGGTGATACTACTGTTTTGCTAAGGGTAAGGAGGAGTTAAGGAGGGTGGTTAAGTGATTCAGATTTTTTGGTATCAGACCGGAATGAGAGTTAATACGGTGAAATCAAGGTTAACTAGAGGTCGGTTAATTGTTAGGGGTGGGCTTGGGATGGGGTTCGGATGGACAGTGGTTTGACAGCAACAAGTTGTGGATATGGTATTTTGGCGAAGAGCAGCTGCAGAAAGGGTAATTCGGATCTGTCATGGGTAAGGTTTTTAAGTAGACTAGGAGGTTTATAAGTGCGAGGGACTTAGCATTTACATCAGAGGGTAGTGTTGTGATAAATTCCCTTGTCTATAGCAAGTTATGGGGGGTGGCAGAGTTTTTTCCCGTTAGTAGGTACGAGATATTGTGGACATGCAAAGATAGGTTGCTGAAAGTTTCGTGTGGGATTTTGTGAGGCAAATGGTTAATAAGGAGGTAGTTATGACGGATGTTCGATGGAGAGGGGGTTTAGGTTTGATGCCATTAGGACAGAGAGTAAATGCTTCATAAAATCAAGTGCGGTATATGAGGTAAGGGGGTGTGAGGGCTCTAAATTAGGAAAGTTATGGAGGAAGTCACGTAAATGGTGGGAGTGGGAAGACTATGAGGGTTTTTGGAAGATATGTTGAGATTTTTAGTGACAGTGTCAACAGGGGATAAAATCAAAGTGAAACGGTTTGTGAGGGTATGAAAGACAATGAATTATATCAAGGGGTAGCCGTGTATCCAATCGTATGAATTTGGGGGGTTATTTGGAAAGAAATTTAAGTAAGCATCGGAAACCGGCTAAGAGTAATGAGAATTGTATATAGGTTTAACATGGGGATTCTGGCTTCCAAGGAGGTGTTACGTAGTATGGATTGTGAAGAGGCTTGTTGTCAGTTTTTGTGGTGATTTGAAACGCGTTTCATGTGTCTTCTTTTGTACCTCCTAGTAGGGGGTAGAACATGGATGGTTGGGGTTATCAAACTGTTGGGGGGGGGGGGTCGTTTGCCCGCTTATAAATGGGCTTTAACTACTAGATGTAAGGGGAGCCTAGGATGTTGGAAGGGCTATAAAGTATATCAAGTGGATTATCTGGACATTTCACGGGAATGAGGGGATTAAGGGTTGATATGAGTATAAAAGCAATGGCGCTAGGATTCTATAGGACGAAGTGGTAGGAATATTGCTGGATTTATGTGCGTCCTGGGAAAAAAGTTTCCCGGAAGTTATAGAACCTCACTGTGGGTTCCCTTAGGCGGGGCCCTGAGTGATGGACAAGGATGTCTCCTTATTGGGGGGATGTAAAGGAAGGGGGGTTGTTTTTTGGTTTTCCTCTTGAACTGATGTAGTGTGAAAGAGGAAGGCCTAGTTAGAATTAGGTATGGAATGGTACCCATGTTTTCACGTGAATGTTTTGTCATAGTGAGATATAAGTTTGGTTCCGGTTACATTTCTAAGGCCTATGGTTATGTTCACTGGTGTTTAAAATTTTCCTTAAAGCCAGGATACCGAGCCCCTTAGGATGCTCCTCGTTTTTAAGTAATTAATTGGGGCACGTTGGTATCGACACAAAAAAATTTTCCTGGAGATACGTTGTCAGTTCTTTTGTGGACTGGCAAATTTACAGCAGCCTTATCCTTATTACTTTCTCTTGTCCTTAATGTATAACATTTATAGTCAGATGAGGTTCTATGTGAAAAAAATTTAAGTGTATGTATAGGGTTTTGGGTCTCATCATGTTTTTATGGGGTTAAACAAACAACGTCTTGTGGACAAGATTCGGGTTATATACATAAGTGGGAGGTATAATTATGTATAGGTTTGGTCATAAACCCTTAAGGTGCCGAGGTTTGTTATAAATACATGTTTTGGATTCTTTTATTATTGTTTTTACATGCATGTGTTTCGGTTTTCTGTATCAAGCATTATTGTATAGAGGGTTAACATGTTAATAATAGTAAAATACTGTTTCTCTATGATTGTTTGTGAAAGGAATCATATGTTCCTTCCCGGGTTCCTTATTGGTTAGGATCTAATGTACCATAACTTTTAACCAATAATCTGTACCCTGTCATAGCGGGTATGTTAGGGTTTTGTTTTTTTTTTGTAGTGGTTATGGAATTTTGGTAATCTTGTGATTTTTGTACATTTGTAAGATTTTTTTGGTTGAATAGGACATGTCAGGAATTCATATATATTGTTAAACTAATGTAAAGTTTCTTTTTGGTGAGTTTTAAATTGGGTACAAATGGCTTGGCGGCAACTATTAATGACTGAAAAACTTAGTGAGGATGTCTTAGCGTGAATTGTTTTGCTATAAAACAAGTGTTATAATACTTGTTTCCCCGCAAGGAATAACCTGGACTAGTAGAACAAAAGAATGTTTGGTAATTCCTGTCCTTATTATGCATCCTTTGTACTTTGTAGATGTTACTAATAAAAATATTAAAAAAAAAAAAAAAAAAAAATATAAAAAAAAAAAAAAAAAAAAAAAATTACACACAGATGTGGTGGTGAGTGTTCGGATTTTTTGTGTAAGTTATAGACTGCGTTGTAATGTCCGATGATCCTCATTGTAGTAACTCCAGTAGACTGAGTACGGGAACCAGTATTTATAGTTCATGTTTGGTTTTCTTTGTATAAATAAGTACCTTATTATTGTACAAATGTCTGTCATGAAAGGTCTTAATACCATAAAAATGAATATTACTTTTTGCATATTGTAGGTTTAAGCGCTTCTTGTTTATAATAATAAAGCATATTGTAAGTATTTTGGTTGATGTAATGGGTAAATCTTGTATTTAACATAGGTGCAAATGGGAGATAATGGTTAGAGGATGAGGACAGTTTGTGTCCAGCACAAAGTTAAACGCTCAGTGTATACGGCAAACGAAAATTTAAATTTCGTGGAAGAACTGATAACTTGTGTCACTTTTTATTATTTAATGTATTATAATGTTTCAATAAAATATTAAAAAAAATCACTATTACGTAATCTGATAGCCCCCTCCCCACCTCTTTGGGTACCCCTCCCATATACTAACATTTAAAGTGCCCGAGGGGTGAAATCCGTCCCCCCCCCAATAAAAGAAAACCCTCTTCAACCACAAACGCTTACCACCGGTTTCCCAAGCAGAACAAAAATATACTACAATGAAAAGAGCCAGTTTCAACTTCCCCCAAAAACCGCATACGCCTCCTCACAAAACCCCATTCGTCTTATAGCACCTCTTTTCGATGCTAACGTCCCCATAAGAAATCTATATACAATTCCCTCACTCTTGCCGGTATTCTTAATTTACTTAAATACCACTCCCATATCACTCTCCAATCATAGGTGGGGATACACAGCCATCCCTTGCATATGATTCCTGACGACGACCCACACCCACTAACCCCCGTTTAACCCTTGAGTTTTTCATAACATTGTGAGAACCTTTACAATAAGTACCGCAACATATCTTCACACTCCAACTAAGTCCCTGCCACCCCACCATTGCGGATATCTCGATCTCATCAACCTCCCCCACCCGAAGACCCCTTTCCCCCCGCTGCCCGAATATACCTCGCGTCACATATATCGCCTTCCCCTAACTCTAATGCCATCAATCCCTCCCATTCCTTCCCTGTCCTTACCGCAGTCATTAACCAAATCTTTGCCCAACATGCCTCCCAATACGCCCCACACATACCTTAAGGCTCGTCTTTTGTATTCATAATGTCCTGACTTCTAAGGGGTAAATTTCTGCCACTGCTCTTCTCCCCACACCTTACTAATAAATCAAGCGTATTTACCATCCGGCAACCCCTTTATTGCAAGGTTACAATCCCCCCGCCCGGGCCCACCCCCCCCTTAGACTCCTCAGCTACTCAAGCGCTGTCTCATTACCATTTCTGATTAACCCTCTCTGCTCTCCGTACAATCTGCTAAATACAAAATCCACAAAACACTCTTTAGCCTATCTACAGTTATCCATCCAAACTCCTCCCCCCCAATGTCCCTCCTACCAATTGGCCTACCTCCAGCAACCGTGATTTTTCTGCTATTAACTCTCATCCCAGTAGCCTTCCAAAAATCTCAATAACCCTTTCCCCATTTACTTAAATCTATCTATCTCATTAAGTGAAAACAGTTGTATTCATCTACATAACCAAAATTGCCAACAATATTCCCACAAAATTCTCCTCTCTCCCCATCCTTTCCCATCCCACCATCAAACCAGAACATAGGACAGGATTCATCTGCATACATGCAAGAGTATTTGGGAGAGTGGACTACCCCTGCCTTAAACCCTCCCCATGCTTACTGAATCTACCCAACCCTACATTTACCTGTACTCTCATCGATGCATCTCATACAATGTCCTCACCCATCCAACCCCCCCCCTCCAAAACCCATTCTCATCATACTCTCAATCAAAAATTCCCTATCCACATAAACCTATTAACTTTCTCCCCCTCCAGACCTAGAATACCTCCCTACAACTAACCCTCTAGGAATCCCGAATACGTCCATGACCTACGCGCCATACTCCTCCCTGGGATACTAAATTGTCCCCCATGTATCACCGACCCCATGATCTTCTTCAGTCTATTACCCAAAATTTTTTCGCAAAAACCTTTGTAATCTGCTCACATCAAAGATATTGCTCGTAGTAGCACTCAAGTCTGTGTGTTCTTCTTTCCCCCCTCTTCTTTGGCACCAAAACTATGACACCCGTACTTTGCGATGTGCCGCATCTTCCACTTGTTAACATATGAATCAATAGCCTAACAAAGCACCTGCACTAAAACACACGCCCAATTTGCTCTAAAAAAGGTCAATTGGAATACCGTTCTGATTCCTGGAGGTTATTCCCTTCCCCCGGATACCTCATCCCGAAAACAAGGCCTCTTCCACCTCAACCTCACATATACCAACCTCCAACCCCACTCATATCCTGTCACTTAAAATGCTATGGAACCCCCCCTTCAAAAATACCCTCGCCAGGAACCCCCCTCCCTCCACTCCATTTCTCCCTAGAAACAACTAACTGCATAAAGACTCATACTTTTCCGTATTGGATAGGAACACCGACCCACTGGAATACCCTCCCACCCCAGGGCTTGTCACCAATGGAATGGTGTTACACACTGCGGTCCCCTAAATTACATAAAACAAAACTATACAGACGCTTTCACCGCACAATACATCCTCATAACCCCGCCCTAACCCTAAATGGGCATCAAACCTATCATTGTTTAATCAGCGATTCTTACCTCCACAGACTGTCCATGGCATCCCTCCTTACCACCTTCCCCCACCTATAACAACTTGCAATGTCCCCCCAGATAATTTGCAAACCCAAAACGCCACCTCGCGCCTCTTCTCGTCCCCTAACCTTAAAAAAAAATTCGCTATTCCCTGGTTTTGGCCTGCATTTCCTTCCCACCAATCTAACAGATCTATCTCCCTGTCCCTAGCCTCCAAAAAGGCAACCACCAATCACGAAAAAAGGCCCCACCCCCTCCCCTTAAGAAGCCATACATTTAATTTCCAGTACCAGAATTTAAATACGCACCACTCCATCCCACATCAAATCTGCTATTATGCCCTGCATCTGCAAAACCCCACATCAAAGGTTTGTCCACCCTTACAACAACTATACCTCTGCTTAATATAAATTCTGTCGCCAATCGCGCTTCATAACCCCTACGGACGAAAGTGTCTCCACTAGGGTATCCCACCCCTCCCCACCAATTCAACAACCCTACCAATATCTCCAATACATCCTCGGTACATCGCATTAGTTGATTCTCGCACTCAGTCACACAACCCGCCCCCTCACACTGGTTCAACATCACATCACTCTAATCACACAATTCCAAATCACCACCTATTAACTGTTTATAGCAGGAACCTCTCCAGTAGTACAGCAATACCTCTCTGACAAATCCTACTTTTACCCTGGTATAGCTAGTTGCTGGCATTTAAACTCCTACAAAACTACTCGACTCTCACCCCCAACACCACCGACAACCACCCTCACGACCCTCCCACCCCCCCCTCTTCCCAGCCAATACACGCAAGGGCTGGTCCACCTATATCGCCACTCTGCTACCCCACCTTTTCAATTGCAAACCTACTGGTAACATACATCCGATATCCTTTTTCACCGCAACACACAACCACCCTATGATTATGCGCTTGCAAAAAGCAAATATCTACATCAAACCGCCTAAAAACCACTCCAACCAAACTATCTAAACCTCAGTCTTAAGTCCATTGACATTTAAGTGTGACACTTCTGAAAATTATAGAAGGGCCGCTTTCCCCAATGCCTGCTGGGATTTTAACTCGCTGCACTTTCACCGTACGTATTCCCTTACCACTCAGTTATCCTGTGCATTCACCTACACCCCCCCTCCCACTCCACTTGCAACTCAGGGGCAACCTCTACCATACGATTTCTGGCAAATTAGGTCCAGTTTTGTTCCCAGGATGCAGGCCCACCACCACTCCGAGACCTAACAGGGGTCCAGGTACCCATAATTATACTGATGAGTGAAACAGGCAGAGCCGGTTGTCTTATGCTATGCCCGCAAACGTGGAGATACGAACTCCGAACCTCAAAGTGTCAGGTGAGTGCGCTATCCGATCGAGCTAACGGCACTTTTAGTGTACGGGTTGTTTTTCACCCTGGTACATCCATTACAAGGTGACCGTAATCAACAATGTACAACGAAGTACACGTCATTTACCAACACCCTGACACACCACAATGACCGGAAGTACCGAGAACTGATGCTCAAAAACCAACTTTATTACCGTCTGTTTCTTTTCTTCCCTTCTAACTTCCCTAGACAAGGCTAACAGGAAGCACTGCTAATATGAAACCGCAGTGAGTCTACGCTGGCCATACACCACCTTACTACGAAGAGCCAGTGTTGGTGTATATATTTAAATTCATATACCTTATGACGTCCATACACCCGCGTTTTTGGCATTGAAATAATTAACCAGTGAATACGTCCACTCCCACCCCTTGTAAACGAGAATCTGGTGTATCAAAAATCCCACAAACTTGTGGAAATAATAAAATTCAAGGTCCCCTTGCTGTGTATCTCATCACAGAGGTAAGTATCTGAGGTGTTTGATGGAGGATCCCCATAGATGATCTAATTTCCACTGGTAAGATCAAAACTAGTAATAATGGGTACTTACCTCCCACATAATCCCAATGGTTGATCGTTCGAAGTTGGTATTGTCTGGAGTCCCTTTAAGACTGTTTTGCTTGGGTAGGAATTAATTGCCAGTTATTATATAATTACTTAGGATCTACATTTTTAATGGAAACCTAAAATAGTGGACTTTCACGATAAATAATTAGTTAATAGCACACTGCTTGGCATAGAGGTAAATTTTAAGTGGATCACAGATGGTTTGAAAATCAGACTAATTATTATCTGTTTGGAATTGTCCTACGCTAATTATATTATTATTATATGAATGTTTTAAATGAGGCACACTTACCCCCCACCAACAAGCCATTGATAACAAATTATGTTGACAATGAGAGTAAAAAAGTACAAAACTGTGACTGTGAACAATACATAAATAACCCACAATTAGAAAGGAACTTATGACGACTTTTCGGTCTTACTTGGCCCACTAGCAATTCTCCATATTTCATCTGCCTTCCAATATTTTCAGTCTTTCTTCCGTATTTCCTTCTGCCTTAGTGCGTTATTTGTTCCTTGAATTTTTTCGCCCACCACCAATATTATCTGTTATCTGTCGTACACTTCTATCAGACTCTTTGTGTTACTACTCTTAACTTTCCCTACCAACTACTACCTCTAACACTATCTCTACACCCTCTAACACTACCGTCTCTACTTTCTAATTGTTTTACCTCTGCGTCTCTTTCTCCCGGTCCCCGCCCCCCCCCTTTCGTATAATATATAATAAATATAATCTATATATGTGTGTGTGTGTGTGTGTTTGTGTGTGTGGTGTGTGAGTGTGGTGTGTGTGGAGTGTGTGTGTGTGAGTGTGCTTAACTAGAGGGACTAGTACCGAACTTTCACACGAAAATCACTCTCTACGAAAGGCAAAAGACTAGGCAGACATTCCAACATCACCCCAATGAAAAGGAACAGGGGTGTCACTAGCACGTTAAAGACCATAACAATAAGTGTCAGGGCCCCCGAACTATTCAACTGCCGTCTACAGCATACATAATGGGGATTACCAACAGACTCCTTGTCAGTCTTCAAGCTGGCACTGGACAAGCACCTAAAGTCGGTTCCTGACCAGCCGGCGCTGTGGCTCCGTACGTTTGGTTAGCGTGCATGCCAGCAGCAAACAGCCTGGATGATCAGGCTCATGATCCATCAGAAAGGCCTGTCACAGACCGGGTGCCGCGGGGCGTTGACCCCCCGGAAACTCTCTCCAGGTAAACTCCAGGTACTCACTAGTTTGTTGCGGTAGTTCGATTCACATCTCCTGGCCCCGGGCTCTTCCCCTGGCCGCTACCCCGTTTACTCTTCCTGCTCGTGAGGCTTTATCATACCTCTTCTTAAAGCTATGATGTGGATCCTGGCCGTCCACTAATACATACATCACCTACCCCGGCTATTTCCATCTCCTGACACATCTGTGACTGAAGAAATACTTACCTAACATCCCCTGTGGTTCATCAGAGTCTTCATACTCCTAGTCCAACTGTGACCCCTCGTAGCTGCCTGTGTTCCCCATCTCTGGACATCCTGTCTCTGTTCACCATTGTCTAAGCTCTCAGTTATTTTTACAAATGTCGCTATTGTGAAGGCTTACTCAGCCCTGTACCAACTTCAATCAGTATTACAAGGAGCTTTCCTCCTCATGAAAATTAATGAATAGAAATAGAAATAATAACAGACAATGATTAAACACTTTTTATTTAGAAACGGAAATGTAAAACAATAAAAACATGAATGGGGTATCCTAATTGAAAAAAATATGAGAAAATGAAATGAAAAACGTTTACATTTGAACTCAAACGCTAGATATAGGTATATCGTGGTAATGGGGTGTCAGGTGAATGGTGACACTGCATGTTTGTTGAACTCGTAGCCGTTGCGATGTGGGGGGGGTAGTCAAGTGTTGGGATCAACCACTCGGCTCGTTCTTCACAGAGTGTAGCCTTGAATATAATGACTTCCAGATGACAGGAAAACAGTTCGTTACCACTGTTCTGAATGAAGGGTTAGGTCCTGTGTTGCTTAACATAATAGGTAAGTAGATTAAACATGGGACGTCTTCTACAGGAACGTTAAGTCTGTCTCCTATTCTCTCGTTGTTGGCAGGTGACGCCATCTCTGTCATTCCAAGCTGTAAAGAGAGACAGAATACGCCCCTGCTTAAGAAATCACTCTCCATGATAAGTACATACATAGAAGATGTAGGTGCTTATTAAAACATTTATCAGATGAAGAACTGAAAAGACTAAGTTTAATTATTTGTCAAAGTAGTCGAAGCTTTCAGACCAATAAGGTCACTAAAATATATCAGGCATGTACTTACAGAAGTGTTGGGAGCTGTGAGTCGAGTGATTTAACGGTTTGGAGATCCGCCACAAACGTCAACCTTTCGCGGGGGGGGAGAGGGAGGGGAAGGATAGCATGAGCATAGACTGACACTACCTTAACAAGCAGCCGGCAATCATCACAATCACTTTCCCCGGGCGGGGGAAAAATGGGGGGGGGAATAGCGGGAGCTGGGACTTACCCTACCTTACAAGTAGCCGCAATGAAACTATTGTTACTATAACACTCTGACTCACGAAATCGTAATGACACGATAGCAAACAAACCATACCCCGGCTGGGATTGGAACCCGCGTTCAGAGAGTCATCAAACCCAGACCGTTGCGTTTAGCCCTCTCGCTACACTGCCTATCTATTGAACTTTTTACCCTCACTCTCCCCAACCAAGACTTAAGTCAAGAGTATAAGAAGAATAGGCGAGAAAAAAAGTTTCTAACATGTGAAGCCGCGGGTTAAGGCAGACAAATTCTTCTCCTACTGACTGACACGGACTTAACCAGTCCATGAGAAATAATTTGGGATGGAACCAATGATAATACACAATAAGAACTTAAAAGCCTGGATGCAAGGTCACACCTCAAGAGGCGACTGTGATCCCGTTAAAAGTGTCTAGGTATATCGAAGGTTTGTGGTCCGTTTCTAAAATGAATTCTCTTTTCTACAGGAGCAAATAAAATTTAAACTTGGGATGACCCCACACAAGAGCTAAACATGTTCCTTTTCTATGGTGGAGTAATCTGCGTTTTTGGCAGGAGGGAAGTTTAATGATTTAATAAATATGCAAGATTTAGGAGTGTGTGAATTTTGTGCATTAAGCACTTGACACCTATTGGCAAGAACTATACCTTCTTTGAACCTGATCATACATGCTTGCCAAAAATAAGTGTGCTTGAGTTTAGCAGACACGTCTTCGATGGGCCAAGTGTTTGATGTCACGTGGGAAATCATGAGCCATTTGAAGAACAGTCTCTCGACATGGTTTTAGGAACAACAAGGAGGGAATAATCTATCACTGAAGAAGAGGTTTGAAATACAGATTTCTTTATGATACCATTAATATATTTCAACTAATGAGATACGTATCTCCCATGGATTACTTTGTTGACAATCCCGAATTCAAGGCACTTGCGGCTTGTATATTGACAAAGTCATCCTTGGACATAAAATCTGGGAACGCGCGTAAGAAGGACTTACAGTGGAGTGGATATTTTTTTTTTTACGAGATTTGTAATTTAAAACAATACACAAAACATGAGTCACAAGGAAAATTCAAAGCAGAATATATTTTTATTTATATTTTATTTAAAAAAACACAGTATACATGTATGTTTAAACATAAAATTGCTTAAAATTAGTTAGTTTATTTAAAAGATTTGCCGTGTATTCCTCCGGCCCCCGGCCCTTGTCCAAGTGGTGTCCCGCCTTGGCTCCCTCATTAGGAGGTCTGAACCTAAGTCTCCATGGGAATGAGGCACAAGCACCTCCTCATCTTTGGGACAACTGTCCCCCAGCTAGCCACCACTTAGGCCTCTATGGTCTGCCATCTCCCCGCCGCCCCAAGGTGGGCGCAAAATGGGAATGACAGTCTTATGAAGCTAAAAAAGAAAGGCTCGGGCTCGGGCACCTACCCTACCCTAAAGGGGTTAGGCAGGTTTGATCTGACTCAAAAACACAGTATACAAGTGTTTGATACAAAATTGATCTTTAAAAACTAGAAGACCGAGAAAACTTTATGTAAGACAACAATATATATAACCAAACAGAAACTATCGGAACATACCTTAAACACCAAATAAATATATAACCAAACCTGACAGTCCTATTCATATTTTTTTTTTTTATTTTTTTTTTTTATTTTTTTTTATTTAAAAAACAACATACACCTTATAGCAAGCCGACAATTAGCAAATCAAAAACCGTGACAGACAATGTCAGTACACACACAATAAACAAAAAAAAAAACATTTTAAACATTATTGATAGTACGAAATTCTACCGTGAAGAAACCCAAGACCCGTTTACGGGAAAAAAAAAATATACGACTACTAAACAAACGTCGAGTCATTATAAAACATGGAAGGAATAAGTCTATAAATCATGTATATATGTATATACATACAACATGCAACATATACACATACATTGTATGTGCACACATATGTTCTTACTGCCAGACTGGATTATAACTAGAACAAAAAAAAAAACACAAAAGACTTATCACAAATTAAACTAGACATAAAGCATAAATATATAACAACCCGAACAGAAGTTGGCAGACAAAGTCAGGTACACACAAAAAACAGTGTAACACATTGATATAACAAAATCTACTTAAAATAGACCCAACCAACCGTGAACCTTCCACACAAACATCGGAGTCATTAATAAACATGTAGGAATGAGTCCACAATCATATATATATGTTATACATATACACATGCATATACACACATACGTGTATGTGCACTTATGTTCCGTACAGAACAAGACTGGATCATACATTGAAATAAAGCGCTAAAATGACCTTTTCACCAAATAAACTAAAAAAAATATTTACATCCAATGATAGAAACTATCACCTAAGACATTGGTCCCACAAACACACACCTACAACACACACAGATGTTAAGTTACCGATTAACACTCAATTATATAATATGACCATCCAGTCAAATGAAGGTATATATAAACACCATCAAATACTTGTATATTTTTGTCATAGTTCATAATGTACCCCTTCAATACGATAAAAAGAGACGAATGACAAGATAGATCAAACATCCAGATTCGAATATAGAAAACATATCCACACAATAACATATAAATAGTAGAACCCCCCACTAAAAATGGTACTACAAACTAATAAGAGGAAAACGAGAAAATCACATACACTTTTGACTCTGTGATTATACAATTCATAAGGTCTTACATACCCCGGAGCCCCACGACGGCTCCTGCAGAAAAAACATTAACCCCATCAACCACCTGCAAACCATCAACCTTCTGATCCACTCATCAGGCATCCAATCACTCCAAGATGACACCCTCAATGAAGAGACCGAACGCCCATGGCCCTCACCCCGTCACCAATACGGAGTAGACTTCAACAGTAGTCCTCGATATCATCCCTCCGGAAAACTAATTACCACCTCACCTTCCCCCCAAATAAGTGTTTGTTCCTATACGCTGTACCTATAAAAACACGGCCGCCAACGCTTTTATCCTAATTTTCCCCTCCACCTCCCTCAGTGGCCCAAACAAGAACATCAAGTAATCAACATCAATTCGTCTCTCCTCGAACCTCGGGGCACTCCTAGAGGACGCTTCTACAGGGTCACATTGCACGCCACCTGGTGTGAAAGACATAGGCATAAGCACCAAGATGGGCGGACCGACTGTAACCGGCGCAGTAAATACTGTCCTGCATTCCCAGCTGGTTAGAGGATCTCTAAGCAACGACACGAATGGAACGTTCTCCAGCCAAGGCATACCAGGGATTGTTATGGCATCCATAGGCATTCCCCATGAAGAGACTGTAAGGTTTGGCACTGAATGGAATGTTCAAGGGTTCTTCGTGAAGTACATGAGGGCTGACCTTCTACTCTACCATCGTAAGACGAATTTTCAAGAAAAGACGGATAGTATCAATTCGCAGTGGAAGTATGCTTGCTTGATGTGTCTAAAGTATTTTACTTTACTTGGTGAAGGTAAGGAATGTAACCTTTTGAGGCAAGAACAGCAACAGCGACCCACAAGATGTGTTCAGATGGTTATGGAACTGTACAGGGGCGGGGTTTTGTAAGGGGGGGAAAAAATTTTGGGCTTTGTTGGGAGAATGCTTAGATTTGTGAATGGGAGTCGGGTTTGGGACCTTAAGCTTAGGGGTTTTGGGGAGGGAATAAAAAGGGGTGAAGACCTTGTATGCAAAGCCACGATTCAGGTCAAATTAGGGTAGGTTGGGTAGCGTTTAAAAATGGAGAAAGGTTTGAGACAGGGGTGTCCAATGTCTCAAATTCTTTTGCATGTATCAAACCCTTTATGGAAGGGTTCGGGGGTTACGGGAAGGGGTAGTTTGGGTATTGGTTTTTTAATGACACAAAAATACTGATCAATGTGTCAAGGGTTTGGAAAGGTGGAGAGAGAAATGAGTTTTTTGGAGAGGCGTCGGGCATGGTTCAACGAGCAAAATCGAAATTATTAGAATGGGAGATTGGGGGGGGGGGTAGAAGGGGGTGGAGTTTGGGGGATGTAACTGAACAGCTGAAAATTTGTGGGATTATCTAAGGGAATGAGCAAGGGCTAGCGGAGGAATGGAATTGGTGGGAGAGAAATTTTGTACAACGGTTTTAAGGAACCTAAAGCGAAGAATGTTACTTTAATGCAAGGGGGAAAAATTTAAATAAATTATTGGTTTATAGAAAAGTGTGGAACGTGCAGTGGTTTTCCTTTACGGAACGGGAGAAAAAGGAGATACGAGAAGGTGCTTCGTTTATATGGGGTTTTGGACGGCTGGCTAATAAAGAGGGGTTTGACGAATGTGCGAAGGGGGAGTGGGGTTTTGAGCTGGCCCCGGTAAAGGCCATGAATTTTAAACAGAGGTACGAAGGGGGGGGGGGGGGGGTAAAAGGAGTGAGGTTGGGGGGGTTTTATGGGGGAGTACAAGATGGGGGGGGAAAAAAAATTTAATGAAGTAAAATTGCAAGGGGTTTTTAGTAATAGTAGGTAAAAAAACCTTAAGGTGGGAAGTTAGTAGAAGAGTAGGAAACCCAAATTTTATGCAAGGGGTGCGGTATACCCTTTTGGTAGTTTGGGGTACGATTTGGGCATGATTTCAAAAAGCTAGTTTAAATCCGAGGTAAGGATTATTTTAGGTTTGTAAGGGGAATTTTAGCGAAAAGCAGGCTTTGTTGGGGGGGTTTGGTAAAGGAGCCGAAATGCGAACATTGTAGGAACCCGGAAAACAGCTTTTCATCCGATTTTTGGGGGATTTGGGGGGCAGGTACGGGGTGCGGCTTGAGTCTTCACGTTAATGGGTGGGGGGCAATGTAAGTCCGCGTGCCCTAACTTAGAGGAAAGGGGGGTGTCGAGGTTGTAAAGAACCATTCTGTACATTGTACAGTTTTCTTGTATTATTCCTGGGGAATTGAAGGAAAAGGGGGGGGATTAGGTAAAGGGGCAATTGCAGCAGGATTTTATCGCACAGTCTGTAGAAAAAAACTCTTTATGGTAAAAGGGGGCAAATGCGTCCCGGGGGCATATAGAAATTAACGGTAAAGGGATCAGTAATTTTGGGTACTTAAAGACTAAGGGGCCATTTTCCTTTATAGAGCGTATATGAACCCCTACTGAAGGATATGTAAAAGTGGGAAAGGGTTTTAAAAAAAAAATAGTATGGGGGGGGATGACATGTAAATGTGGGTAATTGGAGATTTTTTTGGGGTGAATGTTTTAGTTTACCAGTGTTCAAAAAAAAGGTCATTTTGATAAGTTTTTTTTAAAGGGAAATGATTTTTGTAATGGACAACTACGAGGGGAACAATCAAAGCATTTTTAACATTTTGGTATAAAAAATGCTGAAGAAAGGGAATGGTGTAGTGGTATATCAGGTGTTCTACGTTAAGAGGGGTTTTAATGTCATTTATTTTGTAGTTTAGGTTTGCACATATGTGTAAAGTTTTGGGGTCACAGAAATCTTCCTTTCAATGGATTTTTGTTATGGAGCAGATTAAGAAAATGTTGGGGGGCAGTATATGATGTGGAACCAATGTTTTAAAAAGTATGTATAAGAGGAAATGTTACTTTTAGGTGTGCTGTTTTAAATTGTTTGGGGGGGAGGGATAGGGAAGTTAACCCTTTTTGGTTACAACAAACAACACCTTTGTTTGGGGTTTTTTGCTAGGGTGGGGGGAATGTAATTGTGTTAATAGACAATGTTAAGGCATTTGTCAGTTGGGTTTAAGATACAAAAATGGTTTGGAAAAACAAACTGTCTTAAAAAAAATTTTACTTCTGATTTTTTAATTGGGAGTTTTTCCTTAAAATATATTGGGGAAAAGTTGTTTTGTTGCTTGCATGTTGGGGGGAAAATGGGTTTTGGCTATTTTGTGGCGGGAGCAGGGTTTCCTCATCCTCATATTGCAGGTTTTGAGTGCTGTAATCAGAGTGTAATTTAAGTGTCTCTGGTTTTGGGTAGATTTTTTTTGTGTTGTATTGTGTATAAATTTGATTTTTGGGGCCAAGTTGGACACATTTGGACGTTTGTGTACATATGTGTATTCTGTAAATTTTTTTATAAAAATTTTAAAAATAAATGAGGGTTTTGGGGTGGCATAAAAAAAGCAAAAACTTTTGTTAGTTGGTATGTAAATTATCAAATGGTTGGGCAAAACTGTCTT
>NW_026507750.1:0-15810 GCF_026875155.1 Cherax quadricarinatus
ACCATACAAAAATGACCCCCTGGACATCATACAAAAGGGCACCCTGGGCACCGTACTAATAATGACACCCTGGACACCAACTAACAATGGGCATCCTGGCACCATACAATAAGGCAAACCCGGACACCAACTGAAAAAATGGAAACCCTGGACAAAATACCACCATTTTTGAGGCAGGGATCACACACAGACTTTTGCCATGGGGGTTTTATCAATTTTTCCACACTTGGCGTCAAATGGTCTGAGCACGCCAGCACCCCGTCAACAGCACCGCCCAGAGCACCGCCACACGCCGGGGGCCCCCTCTCACAGGGGCCCAACCTGCTAACATAATGTTTCTAATATAATTCCTTCTATAACTCCTTGTTTACCGCCCCCAAGTAACTGTAGACACGCGTCTCTCCCTTCGGGAGGGGGGGGGGGGGCACGATTCCAGCAAAGGGCTCCCCAAACCCCAATAAATTGGAGCTAAACCTTTCCCTTTTTTTTTGGATAAATTCCTTGGCTTCCTCCCATTCCCCAGGCCTGTATATCCCCTAGGGTTTTACCCTTTTTTACTCACGAATAATAATAATAAAAATAATAATAATAATAATAATAAAATAATAATAATAAAAGAAAAGAAAAGAAGAAAAGAAAAGAAGAAGAAAAAGAAAGAAAATCACTTTCCTAAACTTTTTAAATTAACTATTAAAAACTCCAATTGAAACTCAGCGGGAAAAAAATTTAAAATTTAACTCCGATTTATTTCCCTGTTGTTTCACCTGCTGAAGGGGGCCCCAATAGGTCGTAATTTTAATATTTCCATTTTAAATTTAATGACATCATTTTATTTTTAAATTATCATCAAAGGAACATCATTAGCTGAGTGTACACAACCGAAGCATTATAACAGAGGTTTACAAATTTTTGTGTCCGTATTTATAAGACTTATATACAGGGGTTTATATGAAGGTTTAAACGAGACAGTAAAGGCGAGGGCATTTCCCCCACTTAGAGGTGGTAATTTACACCGTGGGCTTTATGAGTCTTTACAATCAGATTCATCAAGACCACGTTGTAAAACCTCCTAACGTGGGCGATTACTCTACTCCCGGTTGGGGGGGCGATTACCTTTCAAACGCCTTTTGATCTTTACCAATTACCATTTTATTGGGCTGATGAAGCCACTGTGTGGCGAAACGTTCCCCCCAACAAATACCCCAAAATGTTGCACTTGCATTTTCACCCTCATCTAGCGAGGGGCGTTACCCGCCCTACTGTCTTCAGTTTTTAACACCTTCCAATGACCCCTGTATCGAACTGATGAACCCCCTGCGGCGAAACGTCTTCATAATAAAAATGCTCAGGGTTGTATATGTTCTCTTTCCCCTACAACTTTTGGGTTTAAAAAATCAACAGGACCTGAATCACCAAGTCTGGTGTCACCACACCACATCACCACCCCCTGTCGCCCCAGCACCTGACAAAATCGTCACCAAAGGACCCAAACCATCACCAGTACCTGACATAAACCCAATACCTAAATGTCACAGTACCTAAACATAAACAATTACCGACATAAACAGGGGCTTAAAAACACCAGTACCTACATCACCCAAAATTTTAACTTTCACCAGTACTAACATTACGATCCCCTGCATCAACAGTACTTAACATCACCAGTACCTAACTTTAAAACATGCCGAAAATCAGAACCTGAAAAGTTTGACATTTTACAGGGGCCAAAAAACAACCCAGTAAAAGCCACCAAAAACCAAAAGTTCAACAAGGAGGTCCCCACACGGGGCCCAACAAAACATAAATACAAGGAGACAGACAGGGGGTGGAAGTACAAAAAAAAAAAGGGGTTACATTTTATTTATACGGGTGTGTGTTAGACCTCCCCCTCCGGGAGACTGAACCACCGTCCTCTCGGGGCGAAGCCACTAAACGAATAAAAAGGAGCACAGGGATGTAAAGGGAATTTTTTATCTTTTAACAAGACAGTGGGGGGGGGTTAATGAACTAGATGGGGAAAGGTGGGCGGGGGTAAACTCCGTGCAAGTTATAAGAGTAGGAATGAAAAGCCAAGCCCGGCGGAGGTCTGGGGGAAAACCGGACCCCGGGGCATCGACCCCAGAAAAAGAAAATCCCCAAGTACAAATTTTTCACCAGAGCCCATTGACCCTCGGCAACCTTTCAAAGTGTTTTCCAAATTTTTGGGAAAACTTGGGGGTGACTGGAAAGGGCATTTTTCTCCCAAAACCTCTAAACCTCTCTCAAATTTTTGTAATACGCAAAAATTTTGGCTCCCCCACAAGTACACCAGTTGCCGGGTTTCGTTGTGCCGGGTATGTCCTGTTTCTGGGGGCGGGCTCTAAAACTTAAGGGGGCCATTCAGTTTCAAGGAAACGTGGAAAGAGTTCATGGGGGTTTTTAAAAGTCAATGTAAATAAAGGGGAGGCGGATCTTCCGGGCCCACTAAAAACCCGAGGGGCCCTTTCCCCCTCCCCTTGCTTTACTCCCCTTTATTTTTCTCACTCTTCTCACCGGGTTTGTTCTCACATAAGGGGTCCCAAGTAAAGGTTAGGTAAGACACAAAATTTCAACCATTTGGGTACTTTTTTCAAAATTTTTTTCGCCACAAAGTAGGCTTCTTCATCGAGTACAGAAAATTAAATTAGAACCCAGAAGATACTTGAAGACTTTAACAGCCCAAATCATCCATCCCCAGGGGGGGGGGAACTGATTACATCGTCTTCAAGTACCCTTCGGGGCTTCTATCAATTTTTTCTGTACTCGCCGGAAGAAGCCTACTGTGAGGCGAAACTTTTCGAAAAAAGATACCTAACTTTTTCCCTATGGGGTTTTTACCTAACAACCTGTCGGTTTTTTATACCATTTTAATGTTCCGACCCAAGTGATGTAACATAAATTACGTTCGTTTCACTCACCGGGGTTCTCGACGACGGGTTTAAAATTTTAAACAGTCTTTAAATAAGGAAAAATTTCTTCAAAAATTTTAGGCAAATGGTTGGGAAAAACCGAAAAATCAAATAAATTTAGAAAAATGTGCCCCAACTTGGGGTATTTTCACTGAGAAAACGTTTCGCCCAGGCAGGGTTTTCACCCAAGCCCCCAATACGAAGAAGAAAAAGTGAAGATCAAAGGGAGTTGGAGGTAAAAAATTCCTTCACCCTGGGGGTCGTTTGTAATCATTTCCACAGCCCGGGAAAAATTGAGGGAAATTTCCAATTTCCTCACCTTTCCCTTCCCTTTTTTTTGTATTGGACTTTTAAAGGGGCCATTGTGTGGCAAACGTTTCCTAAAGTGAAGATCCCCATGGTGGCTCAAAAGTCTAAATTTATCACCCTACTTCAAAAACCGTAAAATCGAACAAAGAAAACCCACTGCCTGTCCAAACATAGTGATCTGGGAAAACTGATCCTCGAAATATCCCAAAATAACTTTCCTACAACTTAAAAATTAAAACTTCACGGGGCCCGAAATCACTTTTTCCCAAAAGGGAGGGAAAATGAGAACACAAACCCGGGAAACTTTTGGCAGGAACTCTGGGTCAAAAAATTTCTATTAGACCCAAAAACCCCCCCAATTTGCAACCCAAAGGGAAAGAAAATTGGGGGGAAGATGACCCCCAAAATTTGTACATTTAAGCCGGGTAAGACCCCAATGAATGAGACCAAAAAAAAGCTGAGAGTACACTCCCAAAACAGACCAGTCCCCAGACGAAAAAATTAATTAAAAAAAAATAACATTGAAGTAAACCCATGTAAAACAAAAGAACGGAACTTTCTTAACCCCTTAAAAAAAAGAGAGCTTTTCCCAATTTTTTTGCACTTCGCTACACATTTAAAGACAAAGTTCCCGGTAAAATTTTGGCGGGAAAATATAACAGTAAACGGGGCACAATAATATAACAGTACTATAATAAACAGCATTTACAGTAAAACGGGCACAACATAAAACAAAAACTACAATGTAATAACCTATAAAAAAAAACAGCACTATAATATAAAAAGGGTCCGACTCACCATGGGGGGCTTGAAAGGGGAACCTGTGTATGTGGAAGCTAGGATGCACCCCCTTACCGTTCCCTTCCTGCATTTTCCCCTTTTATAACCATCCCGGGCAACACACACCACAACACACCACACAACACACAACTACACACACAAAAAAACCAAAAAAACAAACAAAAACCCCCAAACACAACCACACATACATACACACACACACAAGGGGGCAAAGGTTTTCGAAAAGGGTTTATTTTCCAGACCCTAAGGGGAAGGCCCTTATGGGGGAAAAGGGTTTTAAAGGGGAAATCGGCCTGGCCCCGGACCCCTGGGGGGGAACAGGGGGTTTCGGGGGGGAAAAGAAAACGAATATATAAAATACTGCGGGGGAATAGACAAGGTGGACAAAGAAAAATTTTCCCAAAGGGAGGGGACACAGAAAAAAGAGGTCAAAATTTTAAATTTTTGCCCCGGGAAACAGATGGGGGTTCAGAGGGGAATTAATTAGGAAGTCTTTTTTTTCCACCAAATTTGGTAAAAGGCAGTGGGAAAAAACCCTTTAGAAATTAAATGTAGGGGGGGCGGGAACCAAAAAAATTTTTTAAAAGACGAGGTTTTGAAAAAAGGCCATGGACAGGGAGAAAGGAACCCAGTAAAAACCGGTGAAAGGGGGGGCCCAAGGACAAAGGGGACTCGACCCCGCAAAAAACCAAATGGGGGAGTTACACACACAACACAACACACACCCCACACACGACACAAAACCACACACCACACAACACACATACACACACACAGTCATGGTACTGATAAATATCACAGGGGGCCCTGTGACAAACGGGTCCCACAGGGGTGGGTTCCAAAGGACCATTGTTTTTTTTGGTAAAATGTGAATGACATGACGGAAGGGATAATTTCAAGGTGCCCGTTCGCAATAAATTTTGAATTTAATGGGGAGAATTAAATCGATGAAAACGGGCATCCTTTCAAAGTAAACCTGACCGGGCGGGACACGGGGTTCCGCAAACCTGCTTCTCAAATTCAACCCCTTTCCCAAATAAAAAAGGTTCATGAAGATGGGAAAGGGGGGCCCAAAGAAGATTTGCAGACGGGGAGTAAAGGCAAAAGTGGCCAACGCCCCTGCAAACCCTCTCAAGGAGAAAGACTTGGGGGAAAAAAAATAAAAAACCGAACACGTCCCCGGGGAAAAGCACCACACCCAACCAGATAAACGGCGGGCAAAAATAGGGGGTGCCGGGGGCAAACCTAAAAAATTAAAAATTCCGATACCAAAATAAGGGAAATCTTTCAAGCACTGTAAAACCGGGAGTTTTTCCGGGGCCCATACTGGATAGGCAGCACCCCTGTTTGGAAACCCCCACACTTGTTCAAAACACGTCGAAAATTAGAAAATTTTTAAAAGGGTTTTTCGCCCAAGGTTATTTTCCAGAGCAAAGGGGGAATGTCCTATGAAGAAATTTGGGGGGGAAACCGGGCCTGACGACACTTGGGGACGGGATGGTAGGGGAGACATGATAACGACATAAAAAAAATACTCCCCGAGGAATAGACAAGGGGGGAAACAAGCCCAAGATTTTTCCAAGGGGGGGGGGAACACAGAAAAAAGGGGTTTTTACCCTTTGGGAGGTTAAAAGACTCAAATTAACCCAGGGATGTTGGGAAAGGGGCCCATTTCTTCAGTCACCAGAGGGTCGGGAAAAGTAAATAGTCTGGCAGCGAAGTAGTGGAGGCGGGAAACCCCAATACATAGTTTTAAGACGAGGTGGGGTTAAAAAAACTCTGGGCAGGGAGAAAAGAGGACCTATAGCATTTTAAAATGCGGGGCCAGAGCGATCTCGCCCCCTTTGGAAAACTAAAATTTAAAGGGTGAGGTACACACAACACACACACAAAACCACACAAACGGGCGGGGGAAAACAGGCAAGATTTTAGTTTTGTTTTTGGGGCCACCGAAGGGGCTAGTTTATTGTGCACCCCATACCTTTCCTCGGGACGGTAGGGGCAAGACATAGGAAAACAAAAGGCCTAGGAACAAAGGGCCCAAAGGGGGTTTAAACAGGTGGCATATGGTTTTAAATTGTCTACATATCTACATTTTTCACTTATCTTTACAAACAAATAAAAGGAAAATTTTGGCTTAGTATATCTGGTACCTCATTTTCATTAAAAAAAGTTTCCTTGACATGCACATTGGTTAGATACTTTTCTGTCTCTGTATTCCCCAATAAGGGGAAAATTTTAAGGGGCATTTTGTGTTCAAAAAAAATTTGACCAAAACCTATCACAATAATTTGAAATTTTTTTTGGGTTTCATTACTGGTGTTTTTTGCCAAACGCCAAAGTACTTGAAAAACCAACCCTAACCCCTGGCCACTACAACTTTAAACATCCTTATCTACGTTCATGTTATCATGGGGTTTTTGGGAACTACAGGAAAAACACTACAGGGGGATCGGGGGAATACCTGCCCGAAGACAGCACGATCAGGGGTTAAAAAGGTGAGGGTGTCAGAGTGGGCCCCCGGTAAAGAGGGGGGGTTCCACAAGGGTAAAACCCTTTGGGACCGGGGCTTTTTCGGGGTATTTTAAACGCCAGACAAAGGAATAGACTCCAAAGGCCCCCTGTTTGCAGATGCCGTAAGTTTAAAGAAAGAAATTAAAATTGGGAAACGAGGGAACAGCAAACTCCCAAGGGATTTGGACGGGCTGAAAGGCCGGGGTCCGGGGCCTTGGCCCCTTTTAAAGTTCAACCAAAACCAAGTGCAAAGTCAAGAAGTTTTGGGGAAAAAAAGGGGGAAAAAAAAACCCGGGAAAGCCCGGAGTACAGTCTGGGGGGCCCAAGACTAAAAAACCTCACTCAAGGAAAAAATCTAGGGGGATAATAACACCAGGCCCCATCTGAGGCGCACATCACCCAATAAATTTCTGCAGCATATGGGGGGCCCTGGGCCAAAAACCCTAAAAAACAGCATTTCCGCCATCTTAAAAAAAGGGAAAACCTTTTTCAGGACCCTGTACACTTTACTTGGGCCCAAAATTTGGAGAAAGGGCGGCCCCCAAATTTGGGAAAACCCCCATATCTACCCAAAGGGCGCGAAAAAAAACTAGAGAAAGGGGGGGAAAAGGGTTTTGCAAAAAAAACCTTAAGTCCCAGATCAAAGGGAAAGGTTTTAAATGTCCTCCCGGGGAAAGGGGGTTTAAGAAAATAAACCCTGACGCCCCCCCTGAGGAAAAGGAGAGTTAGGGGGGAAATGAAAACTTTCAATAAAAATACTGAGAGGAATTGAAGGTGGACCAGAAAATAGAATTTTCCAGAAAATTGACCCCCAAAACAAGGGGACAAAAGTTTGGGAAGCTGAAGACACAGATAATCAAAAAGGGATGTTAGGGAAATTATTTTTTTTTCTCACAGAGAAACCCCAGGAAGGGGGAAACATTTTGGGGAAGCGATGTAGTGGAGGCGGGGGAAATCCCACCCCCATAACTTCGGGCCGGAGGAATAAAAAGCTAATGGGGGCGGGGAAAGTACCCAGTGGGGGGCGGCCATAAAGAGGGGGGGCCGGGAGCTATAAATAAACCCCTTTGCAACCACAACTGGTGGTAAAAACTAGGAGAAAACAACGGGTGAGTCCCCAACAAAGTGAGTAAAAACTGGGTGATTTCCCCCCAACACACACACCCCACCCCACACACACACAAAAACACACACACACACAACACACACACACACACCCCACCCCACACACACACCCCCCCCACACACACCCACAAAAAACCCCCCCAACACACACAAAACACACAAACAAAAAAAACAAAACCCACACACTATTGGGCGCCCAAAGCGAAGACGCGTACCAGGACTGTGAACCAACCCTTACACCACAAAAAGGGTGGAGAAACAAATGGGTTAATTACACTAGGCTATGCCCAGGGGGCCCAAAGCTGGGGGCCAGGGGGCCCATTGGGGCTGTTTTCCAAAAGGGGGCCAAAAAGAGGGGAAATCAACCCTTAAAACCCAACATACAGGTAAAAAAGGGGGAGTACCCCCCAAACACCCCCAAAACCAACATTTTTTATTTAAAAGGGTTTCCGGCCCCTTTGGGCCCAAAATTAAACATTTTTAAAAATCCCCAAGGAAAAAAAAGCCCAATTATAATATAGGCCCGGAGAGTGAGATGTGACGCACGTGACCTGAGGAATGCAAAAGAACATAAAAAGGGAGGGAACACGTAGAAGGCCTACGGGGCCCATCCCAGGCGGGCCCCTTTTTAAAAAACAACCTCTGCCTATGATGGGGAAGGGGGTAGACAAAGAACCCTTTGACTTCCTTTTTGTTTTTGGGGGGGTTGGGGGTTTTTGGTTTAAAAGTTAATTCCTTTAAAATAACCCAAAAAATTTTTTTTTGGGAAATTTTTTTTATTTTCCCAGTTTTTGGCGTTCTATAGGTCGGTGAGGGGTTTTTGGGGGAAGTAAGGCTTTTTGGGGCACCGTGGGCTTTCCTGGGGGGTTCGGGTTTCGGGGGGGAAAAGGAACGAGTTTTTTTGGCCCTTCGTTTCCAGTTTTTTTTCAAATCCCCGAAAAAGTTTTTTCCTTTGTTAAAGGACAAAAAAGGGGGTACCTTAAAATCCGGCCCCTTCTGGTTAGACCCTTTTCGGATGTTTAAATTCCAAATTGGCCCGGGACGGCAAGATCCCCTCCCTGTCGGCCCAAACCATATTTCTTTTGGGGAAAAGAAACCCCAAGGAGGGATAGTTTTAGCCCCCCTGCTTGGTTAGGAAGTTAGGGGGTTTTTGGGTTGGGCCCCTTGCCGTTAAAAGGTTTTATGGAGGCCCTTTGAAAGAGATGTTTTATGGGGGAAACTTTTTGAATTTACAAAATAAGCCAAAGGGGCCCGGGCCCCCGGGGGTATCTGGGCCAAATAAAAACCCCCGGCCCCAAAATTTTTGGGAAATTTTAACTTTTAAACCGGGGTTTAGGGGGGCTTTTCCCCCAAAGGGCGGTTTGTTTGAAAAATGGGGCCCTTTGTGCCTTGGGGTCTGCAATCCCCCTTATGAAAGGGAAAAAGGGAATTTTTTAAAGGGGGAACGGTTTTAAAAAGGCTTGGGTTATTAAGGGGGGCCAGTTTTTCTTTCCAAAAGAAAAAACAAGGGATTTGGAGTTTTCCAAAGAAGCTCCCCCCAAAGAAAACCCAAAGGGGGAAGGAATTCCTCTCTTAGGGGCGGGTATTTTTGGTGGGGAAAAAAAAGTTTTTTATTTAATCCTCCTTTTTTGGGTTTAGTTTTCAAAAAAAAAATTTAACACTTTGGGGGGGGGGGGGGGGGAAAGGAGAAAAGTTTTTTGTCACCGGGTTTCGGAGTTTTCTGGGGCAAACCCAAAGGGGTTAGGAACGTCCCCCGGAGGAAAGGAATTTTGAAATCTTTGGGGGGGGGCAAGTTGGTTAAAACATTTAAAAATTGGGGCCCAATTTTCATAATCCTTTTTAAAAAGGCCCTGGATATTAAGCCCTCGGATGGGAAAACCAAAAAATATCATAATTTTCGTTCTTCCCCAAAAATTTACCGGGTTGGGTTTAGGGGTTGTTGAATTTTTTTTTTCCCCAAAAAGGGAAAGGGGAAAACGGGGAAGAAAAAAAAGGGGGAAAAAATAAAGGGGGGGGGGGGTCCCCAAATACCGGGCCCCTTTTCCCCAAACAAGACCCAAGGGGCAGTTAAACCACCCAATAAAGTTTACACTTGAACTCGAAAATGGTGGCAAACTTCCTTTCCTCAACTTTCACTGTGCAGATCTCCCGACAGTGAAAAACTTCTCTTCAAAGTGTAAAAGAAAAACCTACCAACAAGGGCATCTAATAAAACTTTTATTCACACCAAGAAAACCCGCACTAAGGGGATCCTCATTTGGGTTCTTCTTGAAGCTCTTTGGGATCTCCACCCTTTTTTCTAGAAGAAGAATGCACTTACCTAACACAAGCCTTTACCCGTCTTCAGTTCCCATCTTTTTCATCCCAGATTGGGAGACTCAAGGCACAAGCTATCCTCAACAAACCGCCCATGGAACAGCCCCCTAAACAGTTTATAGACTCCCATGTGGCGATGGTACCCGGAATACCGCCGGGGACTTTTCTATGGGAACACAAAGTTTTCCCCCCTAAACACATCCTCTATCAAAGACCTCACTACTAAACGCAAACCCCACACCTCTAACCTTTTACAGCGGCTCTACACTAACCCCTGTGGGGTTTTGTCCCCAAAAAATAAGTAGGCGAGACAGGCAGAATCTTCACCGCCTAATGACATCGAAATGCCTCTAACAGAGACGATGTAAGGTACGCCTGTGTCCCCCAGAGAAATCCACGGGGCATTTGGACCCGGGAAAGGGCAAAAACCGTTTTTCACCGAACCAGACCTCAGACGCCGACCCGGGGCCCAGAAGCCCACTAATCACCGGGCACCGCACTATAAAAGCAAAACTGGGAAAAATACAAAATTCAAAAACATTGGCAACATGATACTTTAAACACACCAACCCAACAACACAGGAACACATGAAATTTTAAACGTCTACCCCTCCTCATCATAGGCAGGGTTTTTTTTTATAAGGACCTGCCTCGCATGGGGCCCTAGGCCCTTTTAAAATTTTTTTCCCCCATTTTTATGTTTTTTATGACATTCCTCAGGTCACGTGCGTCCCCATCTCCCCCCTCCCGCCTATATATAAAATTTTCTTTCTAAATCTTATGTTAGGGAATGATCAAGGTCCCCGGACCAAAAGTTTTCTAATAAATATGTTTTTTAGTTTTTTGCTTACTTTTCCCTTTTTAAACCAACTTTTCGGTATTTATTACCAAGGTTTTTTACCACACCACCCCCACCCAAACCACCACCACACACACACACACAAAAACCACACACACCACAAATAACACGCATTTAAAACTCATTGAACTACTGGGGCATTAGAAATAGGCGAAAACCCTGCTAGAAGGGAAAAGCAGTGGGGGCAACCACAATACATACTTTTTTTGAGTAGGTACAAACAGGGCCCTTTAAAGGGTGAGAGTTAGTAAAGTCAGTCATATGTTTTTGGGCGAGAACATGCACTTCGACCCCCGCACCGGTGGGAAAACACACCGCCCGATTCACCCTCTGGGTTTGCTACAGATCAAGGGGTTTTCCATTTTTTCCCCTTTCTCTCCATTTTTCTGTGAATTTGACCTTTTTTACCCCCGGATGAGGGGAAAAACGCCTTTCAAATAATTGTTTTTTGGTTTTTGAGGGGAAATTCCCATTTAAAATTTTAAATTTTTTGTAAAACATGATAAAACAAAAGCGTTACCCCGGGGGAAAAAGGAAAGGGGTTGGGCGCTCCGCAGACTTCAAGGGGAAAAATAACTAGAGAAAGTGTAACTACAAATAAAAAAACCCAAAAAAAGAACGGAAAAACCAAAAAAATAAAGATGTATTTTTGTCGCTGGGGCGAAAACCCAAAAAAGGGAATCCTGCTTTAAAGTAACTCCCGTCCCCGCGGGGTTCGGGCGGAGTTTTCAGGGCGGTTAAACAATAGCGTTGGGGGATATAAAGCAAACAAAAAGGCCCTCCATAAGTTAAGAAATTTAAATTTTCCCAGTTTCTTTCATAAAAAAAAAGGGGAAATTGGAACTATTAGGGTGTGATACATAACATTAATTTTTTTAATAAGTTTGGGAGAGGGTTTCCGACGATATTTTGGTAAAAGGACACAAGTGAAAAAATTTGAAAGTTTTATTGTGGCAGCGTTTCATGCCCCACAAATCGAAATGCCTGCTAACCTTTCCCAAAGGTGTTAAAAAAATACCTAGTTGGGCGAATCTTATTTGGCTAGCTGGTCCAGTGGGTAACGCGACGGTCTGGAGTTTTTAGCCCCTCCCGACCGCGGGTTCAATCCCGCCCGTGGTATAGCAACGTTTTCGCTCCCAGGAGCTTTATCAACTGTTACCGCTTTACAAACTTTGGGCAATAGTTACCCCGTTGGGCAAAGCTCCTGGAAAATTTTTTTACTTTTTTTTTAACCCCCACTGAGGATTCCAGAACTTTTTCCCCAACCATTCCCGGGTGTGAAAAGGTTCCATAACTTTTATCACAGGCACGTGAACATGCCCAAACGTTCCCAAAAAGTTGGGCCCGTTACCTACAAAAAAGTTGAAAAATTTTACCGTTAATTTTAAATTTGGGGTTTTTTCAGGTATAAAACCCAAATAAAATGTTCAGGGACTTTTTGGGAAAGGACCCCCCTTTCGGGATACCTTATAATAGTTTAAAAAAAATAATAATAATTTAAAAAAAAAATAATAATAAAAAAAATAATAATAATAAAATAAAAATAATTATTATTATTATTATTATTATTTTTTTATTAAATTTTTATTAAAACCCCAAAAAAATAATAAAAATAAATTTTTATTATTATTTTTATTATTTATTAACCCCAAAACAACCCAAAAATAAAAAATTTTTAATAATAATAAAATTTTAAAATAATAATAATAATAATAATAATAATAATGAAATATTACGCAATAGACCCCCTACACAGTAACAAGTGGGCAGGAAATGAATAGGAAAAAAACCAGGGCCCAACCCATCAAAGGAAAGGGTGTCAGAGGATGTTTTCTGTTGGGTGCAACGCCACACCCCACACCCTTTTTTCCCCCCCCTCCAAAAGAAAACCCCCCACAAATGATAACCCTAACAACCCCCTCAAAATAATTTTTTTCCAAAATAATTGGGGGGGGGGTCCGGGTTTTCCCCCGGGTTCGTAAATTGGGTTTAAAAATGTGGTCCGCTATATAAAGGTTTTAATGTGATATTTGGAGGTTTGGGTAATAAACAAATTTGCGGGTTAAAACCCCCGGAGGGTTGGGGGGGGAAAAAGGAATAGGGGAACCGGGCAAGGGGCAATTGATCTGATTAAATTGAAAGAAGCGGGGCAGAAAACTCAAAAAGAAATTTTTAAAAAAAAAATAATTAAAAATTAAAATAATTAATTAAAAAAATTTTAATAATTAAAAAAATTTTTAATTTTAATAGGGTTGGGGGGGGGGGGTTTTTGGGATTAAATTAAAGAAAAGGTTTTTTGGGTTTTAAAAAATTAATGGAAATTTATATTTGTTGTTGGTCTTTCAAAGTAAATAAAATTGTTTTTTTTTTAGGGATTAAAATTTTATTTAATTAGTTTAAATTTTTTTAAAATTTATTTTTATTTTTATTATTATTTAAATTTAATTTTTTATTTTAAAAATTATTTTTATTATTAGTATTTATTTTTTTTATTAAATTTTTTTTTATTTTTATTTTTAATTTTTTTTTAATTTTTAAAATCTTTGTTAATTTTTTAATTTAAACTTTTTGGTAAAGGTTTTTTTAAACCGACCCACCCCCCCCAAACCCAAAAACTTCCCCCCCAAAAAACCCCCCCAACAACCAAGTCCAACCCCACCAGCCCAAAAACACCAAAAATAGGGCCAAAAACCCCAAAATAAAAAAAAAACCTTTAAAAAAACCCCCCCAAAAAAACAAAAACCTCAAAAATAAAAAAACCCCCAAAGGGGGGGCCCAACCTCAAAAACCAAAAACTTTAAAAAAAAAACCCCCAAAACCCCAAATAAAAAAAAAAAAAATTAGTTTAATTTTATTTTTAAAAAATTAATTATTTCAATTCACTGAAAAAATTCAATTAAATCCCTACCCCTTGGGAAAGGAAAGGCCCCTTCGCTTCCCCCCAATTTTCCCTTTTTTCCCCTCCCCCCCCCCACTTCAACAAACCCCACCCACCCACTTCCCCCCTTCCCGGGAAAAATTTTGGGAATGTCCAGGTTCACCTAAAGAACGTAATTTTGGGAAAAAACACCCCCCCCTCCGAAAACCCTTTGGAGATTGGGGTCCGTGTAACCCCTAAGGAAGGGGCCTGGGGTTTAAATTTGGGAAAAACAGGGCCCCTGGCCAACCCCCGAAAAACTAAAAAAAATACAAAACCTCAAAAAAACCAAACCGGGGGATAACACAGTTGGCCCCCCAAACCCAAAATTGGAAAGGGAAACAATTGGCCTTCAACCTAAAGGGCCCGGGGGGTAACATGGCCTAAAGCCCCCAAAGGCCCCCAAAATTTTGGGAAAGTACCCCAAATTTTCCCCGGGAACCCTTTAAAGGGGGGGTGGGGAAGGGAATAAAGTTTCCTGCACTCCCGAAAAAGGGCCTTTTGGAGATTGGGGAAATACAAGGTGCCGCAATCTGAAGGGGGGGTGGGAAATGGGAAAACATGCCCCGCAAAAACTGAAAGGGGGGGCTGGGGGAATTGGGGGAAATACAGTGCCTGCACTCTGGGAAAGAGGGGTTGGGGGGGTTGGGGGAAAAATTTTTGGGGTTGCCTGCCCTCGAATAGGGCCCGGGGAGATGGGAAAGTACAGTCCTGCCCCTCTGAAGGAGGGTGGGGGTTTGGGAAAATACAGTGCCTTCACTCGAAAGGGGTTGGGTGAGAAGGAAGTTTCAGTGCCTGCACTCTTTAAGGGAGGGCCCGGGGGAGGTGGAATTAAAAGTGCCTCACTCCTGAAGGGGGGCTGTTTGGGGAAGGGGGGTACCCGTGGGGCCGCAAAATTTTGAAGGAGGGGGGTGGGGATGGGAAAAATAAAATTTCCCGCACTCCCGAAGGAGGGGTGTGAGGTGGGAAGACAGGGGGCCTGCAAATCGAAGAGGGGGGGGATGGGAATTTTAAATGCCTGCACTCTGAAGGGGGGCTGGGGGCGATGGGAAGTACAGGCCTGCACTCCCGAAGGAGGAGTGGAGATGGGGAAACACAGTGCTTGCACTCTGAAGGAGGAGTGGAGATGGGACGTATAGTGCCCGCACTCTGAAGGAGGGCTAGTGGAGATGGGGAAATACTGTGCCTGCACTCTGAAGGAGAGCTAGTGGAGTGTAAGTACGGCCTGCACTCTGAAGGAGGGCTAGTGGAGGTGGGAAATACAGTGCCTGCACTCTGAAGGAGGGCTAGTGAGATGGAAAGTACAGTGCCTGCACTCTGAAAAATGCTAGTGGAGATGGGAAGTACAGTGCCTGTACTCTGAAAAATGGCTGGTGGAGGGGGAATACAGTGCCTGCACCTGAAAGGGGGGCTAGTGGAAGTGGGAAGTACAGTGCCTGCACTCTGAAGGAGGGCTAGTGGAGGTGGAAGTACAGTGTCTGCAAATCTAAAGGAGGCTAGTGAAGTGGGAAGTACAGTGCCTGCACTCTGAAGGAGGGCAGTGGAAGTGGGAAGTACAGTGGGCCTGCACTCTGAAGGAGGGCTAGTGGAGATGGGAAGTACAGTGCCTGCACTCTAAAGGGGGGGCTAGTGGAAGTGGGAAGTACAGTGCCTGCACTCTGAAGGAGGGCTATAGGTGGGAATACATGCCTGCTCTCTGAAGGAGGCTGGGGGAGGGGGGGGAAACCCGTGCCTGCACTCGAAGAGGGCGGGGGGAGGTGGAAGTACATACCCGCACTCGGAAAAATGGCGGGGAGGGGGGAAGTACAGGCCTACTGAAGGAGGGCTTGGGGAAAGGGGAATACGGCCTGCACTCTAAAAGGGGGCCCATGGAGGTGGGGGAAAAGTGCCTGCACTCTGAAGGAGGGGGAGGGGGGTGGGAAATACATGCCTGCACTCTGAAGGGGGGCGGCGGAGGTGGGAATAATTGCCTGCACCGAAGGGGCTGGCGGAGGTTTGGGAAATACAGTGCCTGCACTCTGAAGGAGGGGAGTGGAGGGGGG
>NW_026507751.1:0-22965 GCF_026875155.1 Cherax quadricarinatus
AAAGGGCATCAGGGAAGGAGGGTAAGGTTTATAAATAAAAGAGGGGCAGTGGGTAAGATATAAACAGCTATTGGAGGATAAGATGGGCTAATGAGAGCATAGGCAATGGGGTCAAAGAGGTATGGGGTAGGTTTAAAATGTAGTGTTAGAGTGTTCAGCAGAAGTTTGTGGTTACAGGAAATGGGTGCAGGAGGGAAGAGGAGCGATTGGTGGAATGATGATGTAAAGAGAGTAGTAAGGGAGAAAAAAGTTAGCATATGAGAAGTTTTTACAAAGTAGAAGTGATGCAAGGAGGGAAGAGTATAATGGAGAAAAAGAGAGAGGTAAGAGAGTGGTGAAGCAATGTAAAAAGAGAGCAAATGAGAGAGTGGGTGAGATGTATCAACAAATTTTGTTGAAAATAAGAAAGTTTTGGAGTGAGATTAACAAGTTAAGAAAGCCTAGAGAACAAATGGATTTGTCAGTTAAAAATAGGAGAGGAGAGTTATTAAATGGAGAGTTAGAGGTATTGGGAAGATGGAGGGAATTTTTGAGAATTGTTAAATGTTGAATGAAGATAGGGAAGCTGTGATTTCGTGTATAGGGCAAGGAGGAATAACATCTTGTAGGAGTGAGGAAGAGCCAGTTGTGAGTGTGGGGGAAGTTCGTGAGGCAGTAGGTAAAATGAAAGGTGGTAAGGCAGCCGGGATTGATGGATAAAGATAGAAATGTTAAAAAGCAGGTGGGGATATAGTTTTGGAGTGGTTGGTGCAATTATTTAATAAATGTATGGAAGAGGGTTAAGGTACCTAGTGATTGGCAGAGAGCATGCATAGTTCCTTTTATAAAGGCAAAGGGGAATAAAAGAGAGTGCAAAAATTATAGGGGGATAAGTCTGTTGAGTGTACCTGGTAAAGTGTATGGTAGAGTTTAAATTGAAAGAATTAAGAGTAAGACGGAGAATAGGATAGCAGATGAACAAGGAGGCTTTAGGAAAGGTAGGGGGTGTGTGGACCAGGTGTTTACAGTGAAACATATAAGTGAACAGTATTTAGATAAGGCTAAAGAGGTCTTTGTGGCATTTATGGATTTGGAAAAGGCGTATGACAGGGTGGATAGGGGGCAATGTGGCAGATGTTGCAAGTGTATGGTGTAGGAGGTAGGTTACTGAAAGCAGTTGAAGAGTTTTTACGAGGATAGTGAGGCTCAAGTTAGATATGTAGGAAAGAGGGAAATTTTTTTCCCAGTAAAAGTAGGCCTTAGACAAGGATGTGTGATGTCACCGTGGTTAATATATTTATAGATGGGGTTGTAAGAGAAGTAAATGCGAGGGTCTTGGCAAGAGGCGTGGAGTTAAAAGATAAAGAATCACACAGTTGAAAGTGGGAAGTTTCACAGCTGCTCTTTGCTTATACACTGTGCCTTTTGGAGATTTCTGAAGAGAAAAGCTGCAGAGATTGGGTGGATGGAATTTGGTAGGGTGTGCAAAACTAAAAATTAAAGGTGAATACAGGAAAAGAGTAAGGTTATGAGGATAACAAAAAAGATTAGTTATGAAAGATTGAATATCCGATTGGAGGGAGAGAGTATGGAGGAGGTGAACGATTCAGATATTTGGGAGTGGACGTGTCAGCGATGGGTCTATGAAAGATGAGTATCATAGAATTGATGAGGGAAAAAGATGAGTGTTGCACTTAGGAGTCTGTGGAGACAAAAGAACTTTGTGCTTAGAGGCAAAGGGGAATGTATGAGAAGTATAGTTTTTTTCTACGCTCTTATATGGGTGTAAGCGTGGGTGATGAATGTTGCAGCGAGAAAGGCTTGAGGCAGTGGAGATGATTTATGTCTGAGGGCAAATGTGTGGTGTGGAATATTATGCAGAGAATTTCGTAGTTTGGAATAAGGAGGAGTGCAGGATTTACAAAAACTGTTTGTCACCAGTAGGGCTGAGGAAGGGTTGATGAGGTGTTCGGACATGTAGAGAGAATTTGGAAGCGAAACAGAATGACTTCAAGAGTGTATCAGTCTTAGTGGAAGGAAGGCGTTGTAGGGGTCCGGCCTAGGAAGGGTTGGAGTGGAGGGGGTAAAGGAGGATTTGTTTGCGAGGGGCTTGGATTTCCAGCAGAGCATGCGTGAGCGTGTTTGATAGGAGTGAATGGATACAAATGGTTTTTAATACTTTTGACGTGCCTGTTGGAGTGTGAGCAAAGTAACATTTATGGAAGGGATTCAGGAAACCGGCCAGCCGGACTTGAGCCTGGATATGGGAATTAAGTGCCTCACTCTGAAGGAGTGGGTGTTAATGTTTTGCAGTTTAAAAAATGTAGTGTAAAGCACCCTTCTGGCAAGACAGTGATGAGTGAATAGGTGAAGTTTTTCTTTTTCGGGCCACCCTGCCTTGGTGGGAAATCGGCCAGTGTGATAATAAAAAAAAAAAAATTATTTATTACAATTTGAGCACACATACAGAGGTACAAAAAAAATAAGATAAGAGCAGCATGCCAAAGCCACTTATACTATGCATAGCAATTAACGTGTCTGGGCTTAAAATTAAAACTAAAGATTAACTAACAATGATGAAATCAGTGATAAAACATTAATGTAAACAGTTACATAAAGCACACGTGAGTTATTACAAAGAGACAGGTCCCATATGTTGCTGCATTGCTTGTACATTCAGTAAGAATGGATATTCTGTTTAGGAATGTATTTAGAAAATAATAAAGTTAGATTGGCGTTTTAGGTTTAACATTTATGTTGATATAATTGTGAGAAAACATTTAAGATATACAATTTATAAGTTCTGTTTATTCAGTATTTATTATGGTTTTTGGTGAGTAAGTTGATCTTGAGAAGAGACTTGAATTTAATAAACAAGTAGTGTTTTCTTTTATATTACAGGTAATGAATTCCAGATTTTTAGGCCTTTATATGCGCATTGAGTTTTTGCATAGCGTGAGATGGACACAAGGAACATCAAAGAGTGATCTGTGCCTTGTGTTATGGGTCAGGTGTTACCTGTTTGAGGATTGGCAAGGAGATGTTTGAGGGGAGGGTTAATATCAGAGTTAAGTGTTTCTATGTAATGTTAATAGGTGCAGTAATAAGTAAGGATGTTTTGTATGTGTGAGTAGGTTGAGTGGATTGGAATATTGGTGGAGTGTGCTGCTGTAGTGAGAATTTAAACATTCCAACTGCAAAGCCTTTTGTTGGGTATTTATGGTCTGGAGATGGTTACTTTTCTTGTGAGGCCCCATGCCACAAATTCCATAGGTGAGAATAGGGGTATAAATAAGAGAGTGAATAGGGCCAGGAGGCTGACTGTGGAGCATAGTACCGTATTCTTCGATAGTCATGCCTACAGTCTTGGAAATTTTCTTAGAAATTTTGTTGTATATGTGTATGAAATTTGAGTCAATTTATCAAGGTGGATTCCTAAGAATTTTCCCTCTGTTAGCTTGTGATAGTGATCCGTTTTTATCATTATGTTTAAGAGGGACATCTGTAGCTCTGTTCCCAACTGAATGAAGTAGGTTTTGTCAGTTTAGTGGTAATTTGTTATCCTCATCCCGGTAGATATTTTCTGTAATTCGGTATTTACAGTAATTGGCTAGCGTGACTGGGCTCGGTAGGGAGAAGACGTATGGTTTTATAAAGTATCATCTGCAAATAGTGTGGGGTTTGAGTAATTTGGCGAAGCATTTGGTAGGTCATTTATGTATAGGAGAAAGAGAAAAGGGCCAAGGACACTTCCTGTGGGACAACCACTGTAATTGGTGTGGGCGAGAAGAGTTTGCCCCATTTGCGTACACAATATTGGCTTCTGTTGCTGAGGTATGACTTGAGGTAGTTGAGGAGTGCCCTCTTATCCATAGTGTGACAATTTTACGTGGAGGCAAGTCATGGTCAACTGGATTCAAAAGCTTTAACGTAAGTAATGATGATCCCCAGTGGACTTCTTTTCTCTCTATTGCAGTGTATATATGTTTCTAGCATGTTGTATAGTTAGCATCTTTAGTATTTTTATTAGGCCTGAATTCCAAATTGGCAGGGTTGAGTATGGTTTTGGGGAGATAAGGTAGGAGTAGATTCGTTTTTATGAATTAATCTTTCGAGATTTTTGAGAGAGGTTGTAAGTTGGATATTGGCCTATAGTTATTCCAACTCTGTTTGGTCTCCTCCTTTGTGGATCGGGGTGAACCCTTGCTATTTTGAGTACTGTAGGGTAGTGGAGGATTCAATGGCTTTGTTTAAAGAGTGTTGCAATGATTGGTGATAGCACTTGTGACATCTTTTTATGTATATAAATGGTTGGAAGGTATTTAAATCTCCGCCGTTGTTTTTAGTGAGTTGATAATAAGGGAGACTTCGTATGGGTTAGTCATAGCTAGAGGAACAGTGTCGGGTAGGTTGCCGGTGAGGTAGTCATTTGGTGGGGGGTATCTGAGCTTTGGGATTTTATTGGCAAGGTTTGTCCTATAGTGGAAGAAGAAATCATGAGTCTGTTTGCTGTGTTTCTGTTGGTGGGAGTTGGGGTTCATCTGATTTTGCTAATTTTTATTTCGCTATTTCGGTGATATCTTTTTTGTTCCCAGAATTTTCTGATAGGGTTTTCCAGGTTCTTTTTAATCACCATCGTAAGTTGGATAATCTGTTCTCATAATATCAATTTTTTTGCCCTTCTATCAGGCTGGAAGGATTGAACGAGTAACGTTTGTATGGTCTCGTGGTTATGTGACCCCATTCTGTACTGTTGTTTCATATTGGTGTTTTGTATTTTATTGATTTGAGAATGCCTGGGTTTAGCCAGGGACTGTTCAGCTCTCTTAGCTGCCATCTGTTTAAGTTTTTTAGGGTCAGTGCTTGTTATAGAGTATTGGGTCTTTTTTTATGAAATTATTAATACATTCGTCAATATCTGTATCGATTTCTGATTTCTAGCTCATGTCCAATCAATGTTTGCTACTGCTGTTGTGAAAGTTATTAATGGCTGCCTCATGTGAAGTCTGAAGGTGACTTTAGTAGTGTCTTGGGGTAATTTAACCAAGAGTTTTATTAGGAAAGTAAGGTAGTGGTCTGTGGTAATATCTGTAATTATGCCTGATTTAAAGGGGTTATGGTGTTTTGGTCCAGATGTGTCAAGTAGGGAAACACTAGTTTCTGTAACTCTTGTAGGTTTTGTTATGTTTGGTACAACATACATTACTCATTGTGTTTGTGAATTCAGATAACGTGTGGTCCTGTCTTGCAGGAGATTTAATTGAAGTCACCTAAGTAGTAAGTGAACTCTTTGTTTCATGGTGCATCAGTTTATCATACTTCCTAGTTTGGACTAAATTGGCTAATGTTTGACTGTAAGAACTCTGTAGATGATTTATCAATGTTGAGAAGGTTTTTTTGTAGGTATTTTGGATTTGAATGAATTTTGCTATTATATATTCCCCATGTTCATCCCTTGTGCAAGATTAGTGATACATTCTAGTTGGTCTGAGTATATATGCTGTGCCACCCCCTTGTTGGTCTGGCCTACAGTTGTGTATGGCTTGTGTAACCCGGAATGGCATAGACATCTGTACAATCCAGGCTTTATAAGCCAGGTTTCAGTTAGTGTAATGATGGACATATTGGCCATGTAAAGGAATTTTTTTATTTTTTTGTTTAGTAATGGCCTATGAGGTCATCGTAATAGCGTGCTTAAAGATCTGATATTTGTAGTTTTAAAGATAGTTTATGTTGTTGTTTGGCACTGAAAGTGCCTTTGATATGTTTTTTCTGCAGTGTAGTAATTACCTGTAACTGTTTGGTTCATTTAAGTCATTAAATAAGAGGTTGGTATCAGATCAATGCTTGTAATCATTAGATTTGTATGATCTTATCAGTTAGAATTAACCCATTCAGGGTCCGTCCCGTAGATCTACGGCTTTACCGGTGAGTGTCCAAACCGAGATCCTACGACCATGAGCTCAGCTCCACTCTAATAAACTGTGAGTGGTATCATTTGGGCCTAGTATATGAGAGAATACGTCTATGTGGTAAGTGTGCACCACATGAAAACAGATCCTAGCAGCACAACTTGTGTATAATGAGAGAAAAAAAATGAAATCATGATTTTTCGATAAAACAGCAACTTTGTGCAGGTGTTTTTTCGTATGTTTTTATAGTTGTATTTGCGATTTCTTGGTCTCCATTTCTGATAGAATGGAAGACGATATTACAAAAATAGAGATGATTTTTCATTGGTTTTATTTTAGCACTGGAAAATGGCTTGAAACTGAGCTCAAAGTAGTGGAAATGTTAAATTTTTGCCGATATTCAAGAGTAAACAAACGACCTCACACATCTACTACACCCAGCTGGTGGGTACTAATAATTTTTTACATTCACAAATATATGTGATGATATTTATACAATTTATTACAGTAATGCATAACAGTAAATCTCTATTTTTTGGTGTGAATAAAAATTCATTATATGTGAATAAAAAATCAAAATGGAATTTATTTGTAAAGCCTCAAAACAAACTAATGAACAGAGGAAATGTTAGTTTAGTGCCAGGTAATTGCCCTAACATTGTTTTATTCTGGACCCTATTTTGAAATTGGGGAATATTTTGAACTTTTGTGTTAAATTGGCCAAATTAACAAAATTCTGATCACTTTATTTGTAGTGAAACATTGACTTGGCGATTCTTGGCTCAATCGATAGAACAGAAGTAATGACTGAGTGAAAATACTAAGAATTTGGTAGATTGGAAATAATGTAATTGCCTAAAATGGGAGTCAAAGTCGGCAAAATCCGCCGAATTCGTAAACATGCATGACACATCAAAATTCGCGAGAGCATAATTTTCGTTCAATTTTCCAACCAAAATTTGTACTTTTTTTATTACCTTCACCAAAAAGATTCTCAGTATAAACAAAGTAAATATCTTAAGCTAAACAATAGCACCTGAATTATTTTTTGTTAACAAAATGTAAAATAAGAGCAAGGTAGTTTTTTTTTTTAAAGCTAAAATAAAGGAACAATATAAAAGGGACAAATACAAATAAAGTGATGATCAATAATGGGAACTTGGAATATGATAGTAGGAGTACTATAAAGGAATTCTTTAAAGTTAGAATTATAGAATAAAGTTATAATATAAAAGGCTAATATAAGTTGTGGAGAACAATAAAGTTGGTAATCAAATAAATGAGCTTTGGAATATAATGGCAAAATTGTGAACTTATTCTGACTTTTAGACACCTGAGAATAGCACCTTGATTATTTTAACAATTGTGATAATAAACTAGGGTAGTTATATAAAGCTAAAATAAAGGAGAAAATATATAAGGGACTAAAATTAAGTAATGGTAAACAAAGTTAAATGGACAGATGGTCACTATGAAATAATATTGGTTTAGGAGTAAGATCTGATTTGTAATATTAAATAAATTGAGCAGTTTATTGCACAATAAAAGTAAAAAAATGAGGTAGTTGGTACTAGCTAGTAAGATAGTTTTGGTACTTGCAAAAAAGTAATTGGAATATACACTAATTGCATACACAATGAAAAGTGACTAAAAAACAAGTAGTGATAAACAAAATTAAATGGACAGGTAAGAATAGTGAATATTATTAATTAATTATTAATTAATATTATTAATTATAACACAGATATGCTCTACCTAATTTAAGATGAACATAGAATTACAAAATGGATAACAGGCTAGGTAAGAACAAATGCACTCTTGCATATTAAGCCTTCAGCAAATGGGACCAATAAAATAAGTGCAAATACCTACAAATGTTTATGCAACATGGGTGGTCCAAATTATAATAATAAAAAAAAAGACTAAAAAGTAATCCCAAACAAGTTATTGTGCAAAATATCAGAACATTAAATTTCAAAACAATCGTTAAATTGTAAATAAAAATAAAAAGCTAATTCATTTACCAGAGTTACCTAAATCTTACCTATTTTTTGAACACAACCATCAGAAATGATTTTCTGACCAGCACTGATGTTTTAGTTGATGCTGAACAGGACCCAAAGTATGTTGTGCCATCCCAACAACTGAAGGCTGAGAGGAGAGGCTTAGGAGGGGAATTATCACCAGAATGCCTTTACCCATTCTTCCCAAGAATAGGCAGACCCAAAGGTATGTTTGGTGCCCATTCCCACAACTGAAGCTGAGAGGAAGTGGCTAGGAGGGGAATTAACACAGAATGATTTGTCTATTCTTCCAAGATAGGCAGTGTGGTTTTAGAAGAGCTTACTCTTTTCCAAAAGTTCTTGCCAATATGATTATTTGACACTGTATAAACCAGCGTAAGGGTGCACATGCGTTCTCGTGAATCAGAAACATAGCGACTCTTTCAGTCACAGAATCATTTGACCCAACACCTTCTGCCCATTGGTGTAGGTCCCTGTGGACTGTGATGAATCCACCATAACATTAGTAATGAGGTTTTGGTGGAGCTGAACTCTGATCGCAACTTTGTGCCACTGTAATACTGTAATGACTGGTGGATGAATTATGTTGGTTAGATATTCCGGAGTCCTGGTTATAATCTTGAATCAAATTGCATGCCTCTTTGATGCATTGGGAGTATGTGGGGTACCAATGAGAGCTAGACTGAAGACCAGACTGTGGTGAGCAATCTGTCTGTCACCATCACTTTAGGGGAAGCCTTAAAATTCTGGCTATTGGAACAAAATTTATTTTGACCAGTTCCTGTTTGAAAAAGATGATTTTTCTTGCATCATGCTCAGTACACTTTACATCCCTGTTAAAGAAAAAACAACATTCTTATATTTTTTCTTACTAATCTGTTAAGATCACATTTAGCAATTTTTGTTTTTTTAACACCATTTGTCTTCCACTGAGGAAGGGTAACCTGAAAAAGAAAGAAACATTTAGTAATTATACAGGAGAATGGGTACTAGCACCCATCGATCTAGTCACCACTTCCAACATGCCTGGCTATGGAGGAAAGATTATTCTCCTCTACCTTCCATGAAGCTCAGCAATTACAAGTGGAACCCACTCTTCATAATTGATTACCCTCCGAATGTGACCCATTATATAAGTGTATTTATGTAAGTGCGTTTGAGTAAACGTGTATGTTGGGGGTCTGAAATGGACTAATCTACTTCAGCATATTCCTTATGGGAACAAATTCGGTCAGTACTGGCACCCATGAACATACTTCTGGAGTGAAAAAATACGTTAACCGGGGGTCCACTGTATTAAAAAATGTTAAAAACTTAATACATCACAAATACATTCTAATCATTGTATAGTCAAAAATACACTAAGCCTATAAAACTTCATCGTACAATCAACGCTTAACATTCTTTTCAAACAGAAAAACAATACAAACCTTTACTGATTTCAAAGATGAAAAAAATTGTTTGGATAAAAGGACACCACATTGCAACTAATTGACATTTTATTGTGACAAACGTTTTGCTCTCCCTGCCACAATAAAATGTCACAACGTTTGCTCTCCTCCACAATAAATGTCCACATGAATTGCATTTGTGTCCCTTTACTAACATTTTGTGTCCCATTACCTAACATATTGTGTCCCTTTAACCCTAACATTGTGTCCCTTTACCTAACATTTGTGTCCCTTTACCTAACATTTGTGTCCCTTTACCTAACATTTGTGTCCCTTTACCTAACATTTGTGTCCCTTTACCTAACATTTGTGTCCCTTTACCTAACATTTTGTCCATAATTCTACCATTATTAAACACACACAAAAAAATGATTTATTGCTTTACAATGAGAAGAGATGGGAATATGATGCTGAGCATCTTGCCACGGTCACGAAACCTGACATGCTTTGGGTCAATTCCTGTTCAATTTCAGGTTGTGCTGAATTTGACACCTTGTTTTTGGAAGTGCACATGCCCTGGAAAGTGAGGGCTGCAGGTATTTTGGTGCGTGACGTAAGACAGCGCTGGAGGGAGGTAACCAAGGCATCTCGGGAGCTCAATGCTTCTGATCCACTTTTTTTGTTGCTGCCTTCTTCGTCTGCAATAAAATTGGACCGAAATGCCTAAGATTTTATTATACTACCATTAATCATACATCACCATCTACAGCAAATAAGCTTCCCACAGCTTATGTCCTCCCATCTGCAGCATAGTAACCCATGTATTAAAGTCATCGGGTTTTTAAATAAGAAAAATGTAACAGTGGAACCTCGCTTACAATGCCCCACCATGCTATTTTTTTCAAGATACGAAGTCACATCAATCGATTTTTTTTTGCATCTGGATACGAACGAAATTTCAGGATGCGAACTTCTCCCTCAAGGGAGGTTCTTAGTGAGGGGCTCTTGACAAGGGAATTGGATCGTGTGGCTCCACTCCTAAATTAATAATTTATTATGATTATTATTAATATTATTGTAATACATACAAACGTAACAATAATAATAATAATAATACACGCAAGCAGGCCTGTTGGCCATACTAGGCAGGTCCTTCACAATCCATCCCACTAACAGAATATTTGCCCAACTCAATTTTCAATGCTACCCCAAGCAATAAGGCTTTGATAACTCTATTACTCATGTCCAAGTCCACTCAAAATCCAACCCATCTCAAATCTGTTAATTTACCAATCCTAAATTTGAAACTACCCAAGGTTTTAAACTTTGGCTAGAACCTTGGGTAGCTTTAAAAAGAGATTGGACAAATATATGAGTGGGAGGGTCTGGGTAAGATTGGGTGTCGTGGTACATAATAACATAAGAGAAGGAGTAAGATTTGCAGTAGGCCTGTTGGCCCATACTAGGCTGGTCCTTCACAAGATCCAACCCACTAAAAGAATAAACGTACCCAAGCAATAACATGACAATTCTTTACTCATCTTGACTGTGGTGCTAATTGGAGTTACAGGAAGCTGACATCAAAGAAATGCCTGAACACTGAAATGATGCACCTGTTGTGCATTCCTTGATGATGCTGAAAATGAGATGAACTGAGGATATATAAATAAGCTGAAGAGTTGATATTAGGATCAATTAAAGTATTTTGTCATGCCTCCTGAGAGCCAGAATTCCCACTGGAAACGGATTAATGGCAATTTCAATTAATTTCAATGAGGAATATTGACTCAGCATACGAACAAATCGGGATATCAACAAGGTCACGGAATGGATTAAATTTGTAAGCCGAGGTTCCACTGTATTTATAATAAGAAATATTGTATACTCACCCCACCACCTTCACTACTCCACCCCACACCCTTACTGACTACTCCACCTACCATCTCTACTCTACCCACCACCTTCACTACTATACCTACCAATCTCTACTCAACCCACCACCTTCACTACTCCACCCACCACTATCACTATTCTGTTTCTGTCTGCCGCACCACTATCATCTATTCCCCCACCACCACAATATTCCACCCACCTTCCATCACTACTACCACCCACCATCACTACTCCACCACCCATCATTACTCCACCCACCACTATCACTACTCCACCCACCCTACTATCACTACACCTACTACTCCACCCACCACTATCACTACTCCACCCCCACCAATTACTACTCTACTCCACCACTAATGACTACTCCACCCACCACTATCAATTACTCCATCCCCCATATTACTACTCCACCCACCACTATCACCACTCCACCCACCACTATCACCACTCCACCCACCACTGTTACTACTCAACCCACCCCCATGACTACTCCACCCACCACTATCTACTTACTCCACCATCACCATGACTACTTCCCACCCACCACCATTACTACTCCACCGACCACCATGACTACTTCCGCCTACCACTATCATACTCACCACCCACCTTTAAACCCTTTCAGGGTTTTATCCTCACGACCCCCCCCGTACTAGTATGGCTTAACGCACCAGGTTATTGACGTACTAGAACCCTTAAAATTCTAGCGCCTTTAAATCTAGTGAGAGTAAGCTAGTAGGCCCCCTACAATGAAAAGAAGGGTCTATGTGGTCAGTGAGCCACAGTATAAAAAAACCCTGCAGCACACAGTGCATAAATGAAAGAAAAAACTCCGACTGTATTTTTGGTTTAAAACAGCGACTATGCATGTGTAATTTGTATGGTATAAATGTGTATTTTAGTTTCCTGTCTCATTTAATAGAATGGAATACATATTACAGGAAACTGGAGATATTTTGATTGGTTTCATAAGAAAGTACCTTGAAATTGAGCTTAAAGTAGCAGAAATGTTCGATTTTTACAAAATTTTCGAAAGTAAACAAATCATACCAAGCGTCCAATACACGTCAACTGGTGAATCTAATATTCTTTACAAGTGCACCAAAAAAAAAACCGATAATATTTTATACCATTTCAAACACTAATCATAGTCTGCATAACAGAAAATCTTCTATTTTTCGTAGAATAAAAATTCAAAGGGGAAAGCAAAAGAGATGTAAGAGGGGCCTGGGACATGACTAATGAACAGAGAAAATTTACTTTTAGTGCCAGGAATGTCTGTCTTAACTTATTCTGGACCCTATCTGGAAAATGGCATCTTCTGAAACTTGGTGAAACTGGGCAAAAATTTGCCCAATTTCTTGACAACTTTATTGGATACTTGAAATCGGTAAATGGATGTTCTTGTACTCATGCAATAGAAAAAATGGAGTTCTAGCGAAATAGATAAGATTTTATGTCGACTAGTACACTGAAACTGGCCAAAAATAGGGTCAATTTGGCGAAATCGCCGATGCGTAAACACGTTGAGATCGCTAACTTTGCGAGAGCATAATTCTGTACATTTTCCATCAAATTTCATACTTTTTGGTGTCATTATGATTGGAAAAAGGTTCTCTACATTTCATAAGAAAAAAAAAAAAAAAAATTTCCAAAAAAATTTTCGGACTCTGAGAACAGTTTGGAAGATGGCCTCTTGACCCTGAAAGGGTTAATTAATGTTACTGGAAAAACTCCAAGTGATAAATGAAAGGTTACCTCTTCCCCCCGGATTTTATACGAGAAACCAAACAAGGACGAGGTGCCTCTCTACAATCTGGGATTAGTGTGGGAGTATTATCCTTCCAGTTATGTCCTTTGGAAAGCATGTGGGATGGAATTAAGTACCTGACATTCCCTGGGTACAAACCTGGATTGTGGACTTCAGTATGCGCTGCCAATTAGTGGCATATCTGAAGCCATGCTCATCAACTACAGATTTTGGCTTGCAACTACGAAGCAAAAAATCGACTGACGACAACTCGTAACTTGGAAAACGTGTAAGTTGGGGCACTCTTAAGCCATGGTACCACTGTACTTCCCACCTCCAGGATTAAAAGTCACAGCTATTGGACTCCCTGATCCCTTCATAAATGTTACCTTTCTCTCACTCTAATACACGTCTAGTCCCACAAAACCATTTGCCTACACTTACTTGTATCTAACATGCACATGCACACACACACACCTCTGGAGAAAACCAAACGAAACCTTTACCCCCCACCTCACCATCCCTCCACATAGATCTCACATATAAGCATTATCATTATTAAAAAAAGTATATTTATTTTTGTAAATACAGTCATTATACAAAAAAAATTAAGTGTGGCCCAGCTGCGCAAGGTGTTGGATAAGTGAGCCATGTTTTTTCATGCTTTCTTAAAGCAAAAGGAATGTTCACGAAGGTGAACAGATGTTCTACCTAACATAACAGCAAATTAAAAATTCATTTTCCACTAGTTTTTTAATACCTACTCTTTTCCTTCACGAAGCTCAAAAGTAGTGCCCAGTTACGCGCACACTTAGAAACTTTTTTCAGTGATGACATGTAAAAGAACTGGGGTTGAGAATCATTTCCCTATTCGAGTGTGATTGCTGCAGCTGCTCCTCTTGTATCAGCTTCTCTAGCTCCACCTCTGCTACCTGTTCAAAATTAAACAAGAGGAAACAGAAATGAGGGGAAAAAATAAAAAATCCATAATGAAATTTTTATATATCAATTTCAAAACATAAAAATTAAATATTTATTAATTTATAAATTTACGAGAAACAACAGTATCTTAATAATAAAAAATTACAAAATGTATGACACAAACTTTACCTTCACATGTAATACTATACATGTTTATTTATTTATTTATTAACAATTTGAGCACACATACAGAGGTACAAAAAAATACAGATAAGAGCAGCATGCCAAAGCCACTTATACTATGCATAGCATTACGGGCTGGCTTAAAATTAACTTAAGATTAACTAAGCAATGATGAAATCAGTGATAAAACAATGTAAACAGATTACTATAAAGCACAAGTGAGTATTACAAAGACAGGTCATATGGTTGCATGCATTGTTGTACATTCAGTCGTATGGAGTATTCTGTTAGGTAGTGTATTTAAAAAATAATAAAGTTAGATTGGTTTATAGGTATTAACAATTTATGGATATAATTGTTGAGAAAACATTAAGATATACAATTTATAAGGTTCAGTTATTCAGTATTTATTTGTTTTTGGGTGAGTAAGTGGTTCTTTGAGAAGAGACTTGAATTTATAAACAGGTAGTTTACTTTATATTTACAGTAATAATTCCAGATTTTAGGGCCTTTTATGTGCATTGAGTTTTTGCATAGTGTTATATGTGACACGAGGGGAACATCAAAGATTGATCTGTGGCCTTGTGTTATGGTCATGTGTTCTGTGAGGTTGGCAAGGGATGTTTGAGGGGTGGGTTAATAAATATCAGGAGTTAAGTGTTCTATGTAGGTAATATGTGCCGTAATTAGTATGGGATTTTTTGTATGGAGAGTATGTTACGTGCTATTGAATATTGGATGGAGTGTGCTGCCTGTAGTGAGAATTTGTTATCATTCTAACTGCAGCCTTCTAGTTGGGTAATTAGTGGTCTGAGATGGTTAATTGGTTGAGTGCCCCATGCACAAATCCATAGGTCGATAGGGGTAAATAAGAGAGTGAATAGGGCCGAGGAGGGTTCTGACTGTGGAGCATAGTACCGTATCTTCGATAGTATGCCTACAGTCTTTGGAAATTTTCTAAGAAAAATTGTTGTGATATGAGTAGAAATTTGAGTCTATTATCAAGGTGGATTCCTAAGAATTTTCCCTCGTTAGCTTTGTGATAGGTGATCCGTTTATCATTATGTTAATAGAGGTACATCTGTAGCTCTGTTACCAAACTGAAATGAAGTTAGGTTTTGTCAATGTTTAGTGTAAGTTTGTTATCCTCATCCAGGTAGATATTTTCTGTAATTCGGTATTTACCAGTATGCTAGCGTGACTGGGCTCAGGTGGGAGAAGAACGTATGTAGTGTCATCTGCAAATAGTGTGGGTTTGAGTAATTGCGAAGCAGTTGGTAGGTCATTTATGTATAGGAGAAAGAGAAGAAGGGCCAAGGACCTTCCCTGTGGGACAACCAACTGTAATTGGTGGTGGCAGAAGAGTTTGCCCCATTTGCATCACATATTGGCTTCTGTTGCTGAGGTATGACTTGAGGTGTCGAGGAGTGCCCCCTATACCATAGTGTGACAATTTTACGTGGAGCAAGTATGGTCCAAACCTGTAATCAAAAGCTTTACGTAAGTCAATAAGATCCCCAGTGGGACTTCTTTTTCTCCTATTGCAGTGTATATAAGTTTCTTAGCAATGTGTAAATAGCATCATTAGTATTTTTATTAGCCTGAATCCAAATTGGTGGGGTGAGTATGTTTTGGGAGATAAGGTAGGAGTAGATTCCGTTATGGAATCTAATTTTTCACAAGATTTTTTGAGAAAGGGTCTAAGTTGGATATTGGCCTATAGTTATATTCTAACTCTGTTTGGGTCTCCTCCTTTGTGGATCGGGGTGACCCTTGCTATTTTGAGGTACTGTAGGGAAGTGAGGATTCAATGATTTGTTAAAGAGTGGTTGCAATGATTGGTGATAGCACTTGTGACACTTTTTTGTATATAAAGGGGTGTAAGGTATTTAAATCCTCTCCTGCCTTGTTTTTTTAGTGCGTTGATAATAAGGAGACTTCGTATGTGTAGTTGAGCTAGGGGAACAGTGTGCGGTAGTTGCCAGTGAGGAGTCCATTTGGTGGGGGTATCTGAGCTTGGGATTTTTAATGGCAAGGTTTTGTCCTATAGTGAGAAGAAATAATTGAGTTCTGTTTTCTGTTTCTGTTGGTGGGAGTTGGGGTTCATCTGATTTTGCTAATTTTATATTTCGCTAATTTCGTGATATCTTTTTTGTTCCCCAAAATTTCTATAGGTTTTTCTCCAGGTCTTTTTAATATCATCTCGTAAGTTGGATAATCTGTTCTCATAATACAATTTTTTTGCCCTTCTTATCAGGCTGTGTTAGGACCAGACGAGTAACTTTTTGTTTTGGTCCTCCTGGTTATGTGACCCATTCTGTACTGTTTTTCATATTGGTGTTTTTTATTTATGGATTTGAGAATTCTGGGTGTTAGCCAGGGACTTTCAGTCCCTCTTAAGCTGTCATCTGTTTAGTTTTTTTAGGGCAGTGCTTGTTAATAGAGGTATTGGGGTCTTATTTAGAATAATAATACTTCGTCAATATCTGTATAGATTTCTAGCTCAGTGGTGCCAGTCAAACTGGTTGTTACATGCTGTTGTGAATTTATTAATCCTGCCTCATTGTGAAGCCTGAAGGTGACTTTAGTAGTTTCTTGGGGTAGTATTACCAAGAGTTGTTATGAGGGGGAAAGTAGTGTAGTGGTCTGTGGTATTATCTGTAATTATGCCTGAATTTAAAGGGGATATGGTGTTGGTCCAATGTGTCATGTAGGGAAACACAGTCTCTGTAACTCTTGTAGGTTTTTACTGTTGGTAGCAACATCATTACTCATTTGTTTGAATTCAGTACGTGTGGGTCCATGTCTTGCCAGGAGATTTATATTGAAGTCACCTGAGAGTAGTAACTGATCTTTGTTCATGCTGCATCAGTTATCATACTTCCTTAGGTTTTGACTAAATTGGCTAATGTTTGACTGTGGAACTCTGTAGATGTTTGTCAATGTGAGAAGGTTTTAGTAGGTATTGGTTTTGAATTTGGCTAATTATAATTCCCCATGTTCATCCCTTTGTGCAAGTATTAGTGATACATCATAGTTGGTCTGAGTACTATATGGGTGCCACCCCCCTTGTTGGTCTGGCCTATCATTGTGTAAGGCTGTGTAACCAGGAATGGCATAGACATCAAATTAAAGGCTAAGGGGAATAAAAGAGAGTGCAAAAATTATATGGGGATAAGTCTTGAGTGTACCTGGTAAAAGTTAAATGGGAGATTAAAATTGAAAAATTAAGAGTAAAGACGTGAGAATAGGATAGCAGATGAACAAGGAGGCTTTAAGGAAGGTAGGGGGTGTGTTGGACCCAGGTTGTTTACATGAAACATAATAAGTGAAAACAGTATTTAGATAGGCTAAAGAGGTCTTTGTGGCATTTATGGATTTGGAAAAGGCGTATGAACAGGGTGGATAGGGGGCAATGTGGCAATGATGTTCAAGTGTATGGGTGTAGGAGGTAGGTTTACTGAAAAGCAGTGAAAGAGTTTTTACGAGATAGTGAGGCTCAAGTAGAATATGTAGGAAAAGAGGGAAATTTTTTTCCCAGTAAAAGTAGGCCTTAAGACAAGGATGTGTTGATTCATCCGTGGTTAATATATTATAGATGGGGTTGTAAGAGAATTAAATGCGAGGGTCTTGGCAAGAGGCGTGGAGTTAAAAGATAAAGAATCACACAGTTGAAAGTGGGAAGTTTCACAGCTGCTCTTTGCTTATACACTGTGCCTTTTGGAGATTTCTGAAGAGAAAAGCTGCAGAGATTGGGTGGATGGAATTTGGTAGGGTGTGCAAAACTAAAAATTAAAGGTGAATACAGGAAAAGAGTAAGGTTATGAGGATAACAAAAAAGATTAGTTATGAAAGATTGAATATCCGATTGGAGGGAGAGAGTATGGAGGAGGTGAACGATTCAGATATTTGGGAGTGGACGTGTCAGCGATGGGTCTATGAAAGATGAGTATCATAGAATTGATGAGGGAAAAAGATGAGTGTTGCACTTAGGAGTCTGTGGAGACAAAAGAACTTTGTGCTTAGAGGCAAAGGGGAATGTATGAGAAGTATAGTTTTTTTCTACGCTCTTATATGGGTGTAAGCGTGGGTGATGAATGTTGCAGCGAGAAAGGCTTGAGGCAGTGGAGATGATTTATGTCTGAGGGCAAATGTGTGGTGTGGAATATTATGCAGAGAATTTCGTAGTTTGGAATAAGGAGGAGTGCAGGATTTACAAAAACTGTTTGTCACCAGTAGGGCTGAGGAAGGGTTGATGAGGTGTTCGGACATGTAGAGAGAATTTGGAAGCGAAACAGAATGACTTCAAGAGTGTATCAGTCTTAGTGGAAGGAAGGCGTTGTAGGGGTCCGGCCTAGGAAGGGTTGGAGTGGAGGGGGTAAAGGAGGATTTGTTTGCGAGGGGCTTGGATTTCCAGCAGAGCATGCGTGAGCGTGTTTGATAGGAGTGAATGGATACAAATGGTTTTTAATACTTTTGACGTGCCTGTTGGAGTGTGAGCAAAGTAACATTTATGGAAGGGATTCAGGAAACCGGCCAGCCGGACTTGAGCCTGGATATGGGAATTAAGTGCCTCACTCTGAAGGAGTGGGTGTTAATGTTTTGCAGTTTAAAAAATGTAGTGTAAAGCACCCTTCTGGCAAGACAGTGATGAGTGAATAGGTGAAGTTTTTCTTTTTCGGGCCACCCTGCCTTGGTGGGAAATCGGCCAGTGTGATAATAAAAAAAAAAAAATTATTTATTACAATTTGAGCACACATACAGAGGTACAAAAAAAATAAGATAAGAGCAGCATGCCAAAGCCACTTATACTATGCATAGCAATTAACGTGTCTGGGCTTAAAATTAAAACTAAAGATTAACTAACAATGATGAAATCAGTGATAAAACATTAATGTAAACAGTTACATAAAGCACACGTGAGTTATTACAAAGAGACAGGTCCCATATGTTGCTGCATTGCTTGTACATTCAGTAAGAATGGATATTCTGTTTAGGAATGTATTTAGAAAATAATAAAGTTAGATTGGCGTTTTAGGTTTAACATTTATGTTGATATAATTGTGAGAAAACATTTAAGATATACAATTTATAAGTTCTGTTTATTCAGTATTTATTATGGTTTTTGGTGAGTAAGTTGATCTTGAGAAGAGACTTGAATTTAATAAACAAGTAGTGTTTTCTTTTATATTACAGGTAATGAATTCCAGATTTTTAGGCCTTTATATGCGCATTGAGTTTTTGCATAGCGTGAGATGGACACAAGGAACATCAAAGAGTGATCTGTGCCTTGTGTTATGGGTCAGGTGTTACCTGTTTGAGGATTGGCAAGGAGATGTTTGAGGGGAGGGTTAATATCAGAGTTAAGTGTTTCTATGTAATGTTAATAGGTGCAGTAATAAGTAAGGATGTTTTGTATGTGTGAGTAGGTTGAGTGGATTGGAATATTGGTGGAGTGTGCTGCTGTAGTGAGAATTTAAACATTCCAACTGCAAAGCCTTTTGTTGGGTATTTATGGTCTGGAGATGGTTACTTTTCTTGTGAGGCCCCATGCCACAAATTCCATAGGTGAGAATAGGGGTATAAATAAGAGAGTGAATAGGGCCAGGAGGCTGACTGTGGAGCATAGTACCGTATTCTTCGATAGTCATGCCTACAGTCTTGGAAATTTTCTTAGAAATTTTGTTGTATATGTGTATGAAATTTGAGTCAATTTATCAAGGTGGATTCCTAAGAATTTTCCCTCTGTTAGCTTGTGATAGTGATCCGTTTTTATCATTATGTTTAAGAGGGACATCTGTAGCTCTGTTCCCAACTGAATGAAGTAGGTTTTGTCAGTTTAGTGGTAATTTGTTATCCTCATCCCGGTAGATATTTTCTGTAATTCGGTATTTACAGTAATTGGCTAGCGTGACTGGGCTCGGTAGGGAGAAGACGTATGGTTTTATAAAGTATCATCTGCAAATAGTGTGGGGTTTGAGTAATTTGGCGAAGCATTTGGTAGGTCATTTATGTATAGGAGAAAGAGAAAAGGGCCAAGGACACTTCCTGTGGGACAACCACTGTAATTGGTGTGGGCGAGAAGAGTTTGCCCCATTTGCGTACACAATATTGGCTTCTGTTGCTGAGGTATGACTTGAGGTAGTTGAGGAGTGCCCTCTTATCCATAGTGTGACAATTTTACGTGGAGGCAAGTCATGGTCAACTGGATTCAAAAGCTTTAACGTAAGTAATGATGATCCCCAGTGGACTTCTTTTCTCTCTATTGCAGTGTATATATGTTTCTAGCATGTTGTATAGTTAGCATCTTTAGTATTTTTATTAGGCCTGAATTCCAAATTGGCAGGGTTGAGTATGGTTTTGGGGAGATAAGGTAGGAGTAGATTCGTTTTTATGAATTAATCTTTCGAGATTTTTGAGAGAGGTTGTAAGTTGGATATTGGCCTATAGTTATTCCAACTCTGTTTGGTCTCCTCCTTTGTGGATCGGGGTGAACCCTTGCTATTTTGAGTACTGTAGGGTAGTGGAGGATTCAATGGCTTTGTTTAAAGAGTGTTGCAATGATTGGTGATAGCACTTGTGACATCTTTTTATGTATATAAATGGTTGGAAGGTATTTAAATCTCCGCCGTTGTTTTTAGTGAGTTGATAATAAGGGAGACTTCGTATGGGTTAGTCATAGCTAGAGGAACAGTGTCGGGTAGGTTGCCGGTGAGGTAGTCATTTGGTGGGGGGTATCTGAGCTTTGGGATTTTATTGGCAAGGTTTGTCCTATAGTGGAAGAAGAAATCATGAGTCTGTTTGCTGTGTTTCTGTTGGTGGGAGTTGGGGTTCATCTGATTTTGCTAATTTTTATTTCGCTATTTCGGTGATATCTTTTTTGTTCCCAGAATTTTCTGATAGGGTTTTCCAGGTTCTTTTTAATCACCATCGTAAGTTGGATAATCTGTTCTCATAATATCAATTGTGGTGAACAAAAAAGTGGTAATCAAATAAATGAGCTTTGGAATATAATGGCAAAATTGTGAACTTATTCTACTTTAGCACCTGAGAATAGCACCTTGATTATTTTAACAATTGTGAATATATAACTAGGGTAGTTATATAAAGCTAAAATAAAGGAGAAAATATATAAGGGACTAAAATTAAACGAATCTACTCCTACCTTTTCTCCCAAAACATACTCAACCCCTGCCAATTTGGATTCAGGCCTAATAAAAATACTAATGATGCTATTATACACATGCTAGAACATATATACACTGCAAAAGAGAAAAAAGAAGTCCCACTGGGGATCTTCATTGACTTACGTAAAGCTTTTGATACAGTTGACCATGACTTGCTCCACGTAAAATTGTCACACTATGGTATAAGAGGGCACTCCCTCAACTACCTCAAGTCACACCTCAGCAACAGAAGCCAATATGTGTACGCAAATGGGGCAAACTCTTCTGCACAACCAATTACAGTTGGTGTCCCACAGGGAAGTGTCCTTGGCCCTCTTCTCTTTCTCCTATACATAAATGACCTACCAAATGCTTCGCAACTACTCAAACCCACACTATTTGCAGATGACACTACATACGTCTTCTCCCACCCGAGCTCAGTCACGCTAGCCAATACTGTAAATACTGAATTACAGAAAATATCTACCTGATGAGGACTAACAAACTTACACTAAACATTGACAAAACCTACTTCATTCAGTTTGGTAACAGAGCTACAGATGTCCCTCTTAACATAATGATAAACGGATCACCTATCACAAAGCTAACAGAGGGAAAATTCTTAGGAATCCACCTTGATAACAGACTCAAATTTCATACACATATACAACAAATTTCTAAGAAAATTTCCAAGACTGTAGGCATACTATCGAAGATACGGTTACTATGCTCCACAGTCAGCCCTCCTGGCCCTATATCACTCTCTTATTTACCCCTATCTCACCTATGGAATTTGTGCATGGGGCTCAACAACAATTAACCATCTCAGACCACTAATTACCCAACAAAAGGTGCAGTTAGAATGATAACAATTCTCACTACAGGCAGCACACTCCACCAATATTCAATACACTAAACCTACTCACCATACAAAACATCCATACTTATTACTGCACCTATTACATACATAGAACACTTAACTCTGATATTAACCTCCCCTCAAACATCTCCTTGCCAACCTCAACAGAACACATGACCATAACACAAGGCACAGATCACTCTTTGATGTTCGTCGTGTCCATCTCACACTATGCAAAAACTCAATGCACATAAAAGGCCCTAAAATCTGGAATTCATTACCTGTAAATATAAAAGAAACACTACTTTTATAAATTCAAGTTTCTTCTCAAAGATCACTTACTCACCCACAACCAAATAAATACTGAATAACTGAACCTGATAAATTGTATATCTTAAATGTTTCTCACAATTATATCACATAAATGTTAAACCTAAAACCCAATCTAACTTTATTATTTTTTAAATACACTACCTAACAGAATACTCCATTCGACTGAATGTACAACAATGCATGCAACCATATGACCTGTCTTTGTAATACTCACTTATGCTTTATAGTAATCTGTTTACATTGTTTTATCACTGATTTCATCATTGCTTAGTTAATCTTAAGTTAATTTTAAGCCAGCCCGTAATGCTATGCATAGTATAAGTGGCTTTGGCATGCTGCTCTTATCTGTATTTTTTTGTACCTCTGTATGTGTGCTCAAATTGTAAATAAATAAATAAATAAATAAATAAATAAATGGTAAACAAAGTTAAATGGACAGATGGTCACTATGAAATAATATTGGTTTAGGAGTAAGATCTGATTTGTAATATTAAATAAATTGAGCAGTTTATTGCACAATAAAAAGTAAAAAAAAAATGAGGTAGTTGGTA
>NW_026507752.1:0-17918 GCF_026875155.1 Cherax quadricarinatus
AGGTGGAAAAAAGGGTATTTAAAAGATTTGGTGATTGTTATAGTCTCAATTTATTGTAAGTCAAGTCAGGCAGGATATAATATTTAATTCTGCCACCTTTTTGTTTGAGCTTGAAACACTTTGGAGGATTAGACTCTAGGGACCCGAGATTTTCCAGTGACAATATGTTTCATTGAGCTCTTTATTATATCAAGGGAACTGTTGTAGGACACTCTTGATTTGTTGGAGAGAAGATTGGATGGTCAAGTGACCCCATTCTACTTACTGTTTGCTCGGAGCCAGCATAGAATCCTTCATTTTAATTAATACACATTGTTTAATTGAAGTATGGATCGAGCCGTCTGGTTTATTTACAGTTTGAGCAGAGCAGGAATTGAACCCTCGTTTTCTTTAATACCCGTTTCATTTCCCCTGAGAGTTTAAGTTATTCTTGCAAGTATGGAGGAATACCAGTTTTGGATGAATGCTGGAAGTAAGTTAGGAATAACAGGGAAAAATTTAGAATCTTTCATTAGTGCTAAGATCCAGGAAAGACTTGAAAGAGAGAGAATTGAGAGAGAAGAGAGACAGAAAGGGAAAGAGAAGAAGAAAAGGAGAGAGAGAGAATTGAAAGATAGGAGAAAAAGGAGAGAGAGAGAATTGAGAGAGAAATCCAAGAAAGACGGTTAGAAAGAGAAAGAGAAGACAAAAAGGAGCGTGATAAACTTGATCGTGAAGAAAGAGCTAGAGAACGTGAGGAACAGGCTAAAATACAGGAACTTGAGGAAAGAGCAAAGGATAGAGAATATGAGTTAATACCCTTTACCGGGCAGGACCGAGTGTACTCGGTCCTCAAAACGTGGTTTTTTGAGCAGGTCCTCCGACTCCCCCAGCGCATATAGGTTCCCGTTCTCTATTTCTGACCAATCACAGACCTTCCCTGAGTCGCCCCGACTGAGCGGTGATGGCGGCTGCCCGCCTCCCATTGGTCGAGAGAGCAGAATGTAAACACTTCTACCTTGCCGGCGCAAAAACTCGTGTTTCTCGGTTGAGTGCTCCTTATATACTGAAGCATTTCACCCAATACAATGTCGGTAAGTACTGATTTGTGTATCTAGTGTGTAAATGAATAGTTTAGCCATATTTTGATATATAAATGAAGACGTTGTGAAGCATATTACGAGTGCACCATGCAAATGAAAAAAGTGCAACAAAATAGGACCAAGAACAGTCGTTCCTGCCCTTTTAGGTGCAGTTTTCAAGTTTCGGTATATAAATATTTCCATAAAATTTGGTAGTGTATATATGAATTCAGTAATGGTCTGGGTGTGTACAGAATGTTTTTATTGTCCTTCCAGATCAATAAGAAATTGTTCTACGGTGAGTCCTCCAAGGATAAGTCGAAATTTGTCTGTGTTTGGGACGATAGTGACTCAGATCAAGACTCAGATGACCTGGATTTGCTGGATAGTGAGGATGAATTCTTGGCACCAGATGCAGAGGTGTCAACAGATGAGGAGGAGGAAGCTGGGCCACCACCAAAAAAACAAAAATTGAACAAGAGGAAGAAACGTATTACTATGGAGGAATACCCTGATGAACAAGTGCTTCAAGATGATCTTGCTTCTCAAGGAGACACCAAATGGAAGAATGAGGACATCCACACTGACCCTTTGCCTAAATATCAACATATAAAGCCTGTTGAAGTTAGGTGTGCATATGATTATTTTACAGACTTTTTTACTCAAGACATGATACACATTACATTTCAAACTAATTTGTATGCCACTCAAAAAGACATACATACTACTTTTCAAACAGATTCTGAGGAAATGACTAGGTTTATAGGTATTCTGTTGCATATGGGTTACACTGTACGCCATCCTTTAAAGCAATCAATAAACCCCTAAGTCTTACAAGAAGATTTCAGTATGCCACCCTTACAGCCTGGCCTGAACTTTCAGCAGTTACAAGGTAAAACACCTCTTTCGTTTTGTTCGACTTTTGGATAGAGGTTACAGGAATTGATCACTGTTTTGAATCTCTTAGTGTCTTATGGTGGTATGACCAGTTCCTGACAGCTCTTTCCTCACCAGTACGTACATTAATCAGTGAACGTAACCTGATTAAGCTGAGGAAGTGATGAGGGCTTGCTGGACTGTATGCTGAGGCTACAATTCCTATAATGACCTAAAGGGTCGAACCCTAAGGGCAAGGGTTTCATCAGACCTTAAGAAATCAAAGCCTTAGTGGAAAGTAAAAATGATTCTTTATTCCTGTTTGTCATTTGTGTGGTGTAAGGGACATAAACGTCCAGATTTGTCTTCTAAGAAGGTCCCAAAAAGTTGGAAGATGTTTTTAAAGACTGTAATGGTCAAGCACCCTTTGTTCAAGAACAGTTATTGGACTTAATGTATCTACCTTTTTACGAGACACTGGATGGCACATGTATAGTCATTTCTGATAAGCTGTTCCCTATCTTAAAGAAACTCATTCTTCTGCTTACTTTCAGACTACTTGGGCCCGTACGGACACTTTTCTCCCATCCGTTGTTACATTAGGTCTAAATGGTTCACAGGTTGTCTGAAGCCGTACTAGCTCCCATCACTTCTTGTCTCCGTACTAATGGTGAATGTAAAAGGTGCCATTCTCCTTCTAGGTTGACCTTTCATCCACCAAAGGTGGACATAAGCTGTTCAGATCTTCTTCCTATTGAATCAGAGAAAGCCCCTCGAAAGTCAAATGAGCAATGTCTCGCGAGATCATGTGGGATTAAAACCAGTGATGCTTTACTCTCGAATGTGTGGTGAGGATCACGGTTCACTTGTTAGATGAAAGTGAAGTTATCACGTCCGCTACCATAAATGTCTTGACTAGGAGCTCAGACCAAAGCTCAGGCTTCTCTATATCATCCTTTGGTTTTCCCTGACTTTAAGCCTTTAGATTTATTACGAAGGCCTCCTTTGTCAATTTACAACGTAAATTTGCCCTTCTCTTAGTATTCCATAGTGCCCTAACATAAACAAGTTATCCCAAAGGAAAAACTGGTCATATAAATTTGATATATAAACAGGTTCTTTGTACAAGTCAGTATTCAAATTAAAGTCAGATGAGATAGACATTTCCATCTTAGTTGTTCCAAGTCAATGCATAGAGACTGTTCTTAAATGGGCTCAATGACCTGACAGTGGCCGGCCATTTTCTCGACATCGTAAAACCCTTAAATATAAATTAGGAAACCTATTTTTGGCACAAAAAAATGTTCCTCAGATGTCATCTACTATTGTAGGAATTCGTGTAAAGTTTGCAACTGTTCATCTCTCCCCCGAACGTAGGTACAGGCGAGTTAACTCTGGTTCAAAAGGCCAGTCTTTACGGTACCTTTGAAGAAAGTAGCCATATGACATCGGGGGGTTTGGTCCTTTATCCTCCCACTTTCATCGGGGGAACCATAGATATATATTAAATTAGTTGATTATGCTCGATTTTCCCATGAAGCCATTACCCTAAAAGACCATAACTAACTACAGAGGTTGGCTGAAAAGCCCTTTTGTCATCTTCTCCAGAGTGGGCATCCCTAGAGAATTTTGTACTGACCGTGGGACACAATTCACATCTGACTTAATGCAACTTCTACAACAACTTCTGGGAGTGAAGACTCTCTTCACCACAGTCTATCATCGCTGTAATGGAGGATTTGTAGCGCCAAGTCATTCGATTTCAATCCATTTTAAGGAATACTTTGGTCCTTTAAACTAAGGATAGGTGGCATCGTTTATCATACCCGTGCTTTCGTTTGCTCATGAGGGGAAGTTCCCAGTGTGACTCTTTGGGGTTTTCACCTTTTGAACAACTCTCTATGGTAGACAGGTAGAGGGCCCCCATTGTCAATCCTTCATGACTTATCGGACTAATGAGGAGGTAAATGCTGAGGTTCAGTCTTCTTACCAGTTTCTCCTTGACCTTAGATCCAAAACATTGAGGAGACCTCTCACATAGTTTCGAAAAAAACCTAAGCTTGTCAATACGGGACCAGTACAAAACCTATTTTGGATTCTCAAAAGTCTGAGGAGAAGTTGTTAAAGTAGGGGATATGAAGTTCTGGTACTTTTGACTATCAAGTCAAATAAATTTTAGTAGGCATGGAAAGGTCCATATAAAGTATTAAAAAATTTTGGGGGAAAGTTGACTACCTCATAGAAGTCAAGGGGAAACCTAAGCTTTATCATATCAACATCCTTAAGAAATATTACCGATGAAATTGGTTACTGCCTTAATAAACTTTGACTTAGTGTTTCCACACGGCGAACTTGATTAGACAATGAAGAAGTAGGTGTGTGTAATTGAAAACTCACATAGATAATACGGAGAACTACATGACTTGGTGACTCTTGACCAACTCGGGCGCAACCAAACAGTAATTTTTATGAAGCTTTGGATGACCATAGGTGACATGAACTACTTCAATGTGTGAGTAACTTTTCAGACGTCTTTACTGATATTCCAGGTGTTACCTCCACGGTAGTGGAGGTAACACCTGTGACAGACAATCCTATCAAACGAAAATTATACCCAGTTCCTGTTCACCTTAGGGCTGCATTTTGACCGCGAGGTTAGACAAATTATTTAAAACTAAAGATCATTGAACTTCCAGTATCTTCATATTGGTTTGTCATCAGTAGTCTTGGTTAAGAAGGAGGATAATTCATATAGACTTGCTATCGACTTCAGAGGCCTTAATGCTATAACTCGGTGGGATGCTGAGCCTATGCCCTTAATAGATAGCGATCTACACAAATTTTATGACTCTTCCTTCTTTTCAGAGATTGATATGCGCAGGATAGCATCAAGTATATATTAGATCCTTCTTCTAAGCAGTACAACACGCTTTTCCTACCCCACCAAGGGACTGATGCAATATCGAAACTATGACCTTCGGTTTGGTAAACTGCCTGTGCTAGTTACGTGAGACGATGGAATGGTCTTGGGTAATTGCAAATGTTTCCGTTTACTTTTGATAACATTTAGGTAATGAACATCACGTGGGGGCGGAACATATCAAACATTAACACAGTTTTGCGTAGTTCGCTCACATGGCCTTCACGCCAAGCCGGAAGAAATGCTTCCTTGGGGTTTAACAAGATTGATATCTTGGACTGATACTTTCTAATAACTCTCTTCAGCCTCCTACCCAGTAGACTCAAAGCTTTATTTAGAATTTAAATTCTCCAAAACCAAGAAGCTCTGCGTAGCTTTCTGGTTCTGTAAATTTTTATGCACGGTTTTTATCCGAACCTTACTGATCTTAACAGGCATCTTATCAGACTGCTTAAAAAGTCTGTGAAGGTAACCTCTTGAACTTGCCAACGTTTGTCGGAAGTTTAATGAGATTAAAAGTATCTTTTCGAAAGACCCTATACTTAAGATTCCAGATATTAATAAAAACATTTTGTTTAAGAAATTGACTGCCTCCCAATTACAGGCTTAGTTGTGGTGCTACTACAATACCATGATGGTACTTCCTTCCTTCTGTATGCGTCATAAGCGGAAGGAAGACTCGCCTTCCTGCAGAGAAACGGATACTCCACCATAGAAAAGGAATGTTTGGCCCTTGTTCTGGGGGTATCTCCAAAGACTTAAAGTTTATTTTGGGAAAAGTATTCATTTTAGAAATGACACAAACCTTTGATATACATAGAAACTTTTACGGGAAAACCAACAGTCTCCTCTTGAGGTGGAATGGCACTTTCAGGCTTTTAAGTTCCATATTGTGTATATCAATGGTTCATCCAGTTATTTCTCTGACTGGTTAAGTCGTGACAGTCAGTAGAAGATTTGTTGCCTTATGCGACTTCCACATGTTAGAACTTTTTCCTCGCCTAGTCTTCTTAGACTCTTGACTAGTAAGTCTTGGTATGGGGGAAGTGTAGGGAAAAGTCATAGATAGGGGTAGCGATGGAGTATATAGTAACAATAGTTTCATTGCCGGCTACTTGTTAAGGTAGGGTAAGTCCAGCTCCCACTGTTCCTCCTCCCCTCCTTTTTCCCCCTCCCCAAAAGTGATAGTTTGCTTGCCGGCTACTTGTTAAGGTAAGTCTAGCTCGGCTATTCCACCTTTGCTCCCACTAAAGTGATAGTTGGACTGCCGGCCTGCTTTGTTTAAGGTAGGGTCCATCTGGCTCCCTCTATTCCCTTCCCCTCCTTCTCCCCCCCCGTAAGGTGACGTTTGGGTCTCCGGTCCCAAACAGTAATCCACTAGATCACAGCTCCCAGCTATACTCTTGGATGCAGAGGGGGGTCACCTGCCCAATCAACGAGTAGAATTTTTTCGAATAAAAGGAGCAGACTAACGTTCTGAGGGCTGTCCCAAATTCTGATCCACTTACCTGTTTGGTGTATGCAAGTAGCAGGATATAAACTCCTCAATCATTGCAGTGGATAAAATAACCTGCTTTCCTGTCATCTGGCCGGATTTCATAACGGTATATGTTGAAGACTAGCAGTGGGTTAGTTGTAACAACACCTGCGACCCCCACCACTCCATCATTCAGCAGCGGCTACGATTTCAACAACACGCAGTGTCACCAACACCAGACACCCAGTTTCATGTTATTTGCGTTTGAATTCAGATATCATTTATATTTTTCATTTTTAATTTTCTTTAATGTAGGATCAATGTTTCATATTTTATATTTTCTAAATAATAAAGTGTTTATGTTTGTCAGTTTTTATTCTTTTTCTACACATTAATTTTCCTGAGGAGGAGCCAGCCTTAGTAATACTGACTGAAGTTGTTACAGGGCTGAGTAAGCTTTCACAAGTGGCGACCTTGCCAGGATCAACTCGACTGAATCAAGATTCAATTCTATCTCGAATCTACAATTTTCTTTAATGTAGGATCAATATTTCATATTTAAGTGTTTTATATTTTATATTTTCTAAATAATAAAGTGTTTATGTTTGTCAGTTTTTATTCTTTTTCTATTCATTAATTTTCCTGAGGAGGAGGCAGCCTTAGTAATACTGACTGAAGTTGTTACAGGGCTGAGTAATTACGCCTTCACATTTTCCTAACACTGTGTTCCTGTGAACTGGGAATAACTTGAATTATGTTTGATCTCATAGTGTCGATGTACATTCTACTCCTTCAAGACTGCAACAGTCTCGTGGCATACGACACACAAGACTTTATCAGTTGCTTATATAAAGAAGTACTTTACGCCCCATACTTTATTATAGAGGCGGCACTCATTCTGCATTGTTCTTTTCCTTTTTCCTTCCAAAGCTGAAGGGTCTATCTGAAAAATTTAAAGATGAAAACTAAAATTTGAACAAATTTTGACTTATAAATTGTTACAAGCAACAAAAACCGCAACTTATATATTTCAAGTTGCTGAGAGCCACACAAGATCTTGTGGCGAGTCGCATGTGGCCCGTGGGCCACAGTTTGGAGATCCCTTGTCTGGGCTAACCCAGGCCTCTAATCTGAAGGTTTCGGAGGTAGTACTTATTGTATTACATTCCGTTAGAGACACCAACTGTAACCCAAGTGAAAGCCTTCCTTCGACCCAGGAGCTTTAACAGTAGATCTATTCTTGCCCCCTCCCCCCTCAAGGCCACATAATCTTTGAAGTCAAACTGAAAAGTTGTAATAAACAACTGTCGATGAATAAACAGAATATACAAATAATTATATTTATAAAATTAGACATTACTATGCCCTAATATCAATTTCAAATAACTCACCTCCGGGCTAATATTTTTTTGTCAATTTTAATTTCAATGCATCTCTAATAACATTATTAGTAGTAAATTTTTCTTTATGAACTACTCTCCACTCAACGTATGTATTTGATATCGCACATCCACAGAAATAACAAATCACCAATCCGTGTGTCAGCCCATTTTTATTTAAAAGTTCCAACATCACCGGTCATCGTCGATGTAGTCTCAGATAAAATTTCCATTTGTGAACAAACCATATCATTTTGGGGGAAAAAACTAAGTATGGGAGGAGCACTGCTGACCGAGCTAACATCCTTTGGTTGTGTTGATATACTGAACTTGCACTTACATCAATGTTAGTTTAACCTCCAATACTTACACCTTTTTTATAATCTCACAACATTGTAAGCGTTTCACTTTTAATCACAGTAATGTGAGGTGATAATGCACATACAGTACATAGATTTTTAATAGAGTAGTTATAAGAACTGCTTTTTTTTGAACACTCACCCACTGGAGTCTCAGCAAAGCGGCATTATCAGCAACTTACCTGTGAACATATAAGAGACATGTTATGATCACATAAACTATCAACTTCAGCAAACTTCAAGTGGCATATGTATGTAGAATTGATCTTAATCAGTAATAGAAGCGCTTCCCCACTTTAATCACTCTCGTAATAATGCGATAATCTTTAGGGAGAGTGAATTATCTTTCCCGTCTCTTCTTTTCTTCTCTATTCTCTTTTGCTAGTCTTATTTTTTCTCGCATTCCCCATTCTAAATTTCATCTGAATTGTTCAAAAAACTAAAATTTTTTTTTTTTCTAGTGCATATATCCCTTTCTTAATGAAGTAGATGATTCCATGCAGGTATGGAAAGATCTGCTGTGGAGAAATTTTCTCCAGGAGGGGGTATCAGCCCCTTTCAGCCCTGAGGGGCCCAGCCCTCTCAGAAGGGGCAAGCATCTTGTTTACTGCTACGGCGAGCAATTGATCCCAGATGCAGTACGAGTATACAACGTGGTCAAGCGACCGACGCACCTTGCAAGACTCCAGTGTTGCAAAGTGAAATTTAATAAAAGACAGTCCATCTCTTACCTTAGCAGGACAATTAAGGAAAATCCTGCTCCCACTTTATTACCATGGTAAAGATAGTGTACATTGTTGTCTATGCTTAAGACAGCAAGAATCAAGCATTCTGCTTTGCTTCATGGGAGAAGAAAGGTTTTTGGTAAGGAAGCAAAAGTACTAGGTCAGCTTTTCCTTTATGTGCTAGGGGCAGTGATGGCTGTAGGGGCTGTGAGGCCAGATTCTTTTTGACTCTACTGAGAGTCACACGACGCCAGGATAAACCAACAAAGAACTTTGATCCGTGCGTTGTTGTGAACAAAGTGTCTTCATAAAACCAATAAACAATTACAGAGAAGTGTGGATCAGCTTCTTCAGTGATAAGATTGTGAACAATAAAGAAAAAAAATCTTGTGGACATAGTGTACCAGTGTGCGAATCCTATAGACGTGGAAACATTGGAAAATCCCAAAGGACACTTCAGGCTATCTATCAAGTCACCTGATATACCTTGTCAAGGTGTGAAGAACACCATAGGTCATGCGACTAAGAGCCAGGTGGGTTATTAAATTGCTTGTAGTACAGGGGACTGTGCAGTCGTGAGTCGCAAGGAGTTTGTAATCAACTACTAGTTCGGCAGTGAGGTGCAGGTGAGGCGAATGAAATATGTGACATAAACACCCCTAGGGTAATTTATAATCTTACAAATATATTCATTTTCAGCCGTTGGAAGTGATCAAGACGGCTTACTCAAGGAAACCCCTCGGTCTGCGGGGCGGCTGTTGTAGATGATTTGCTGGCTTTTATCAGCTAAGTATTCCCCTATATATCATATTCTTAGCTGGTACCCCTTTTCAACATCTGCTATGTTTCGGGGATGTGTCCATCCAGGGTGATCTACCTTACAGGTAGACAGGCATACTGATCCTGTAACTGCTTTGGCATAGGAGTTTTTGGTTCAGTTTTTAAAGCAATTTGAGCTTGCCTGTGGGGTGTGAATGACGGATTTTGGTTATGGGCGGATAAGTTGGACTGAGTTAAAAATGGTTAAATGGCGATCCAAAGTATAGTGGAGAAAGATAGTTAAAGTGGGAAGGCTTTGGGGACTAGGTATTATGTTTCTTGGGAGCAGTGACGTGGAAGAGAGGGAATATTAGATGAGCGATTCTGAGACAGGTATAGTATATATGTTTATGTTCTGATCACAACTCTCACATTTTTTCCTCAGTCTTTGTATTATTCTTTTTTTCCTTTCATCATCTGGCTCATGGAGTTCACCAAAAAAAAACCCTTGGGCATCATTTTTCCCTCCACTCTATGTTTTCTTACTCTATATATTTTTTTCTTTATCCTTTTGTTTTTCCTCCATCTTTACATTCTCTGACTTTGCACTATTCATTTTTTTCTCGACACACATTCCTAAACTTTCCGATTCTGTACTTAAATATTTATGAAGTAGTTTCCTTTGTTTAGTTTACCTCCCCCCCAACATCATTCATCTTAATTGTTCTGGTTTGTATACTGGTTCATGCACTTCCTTGATGTCTGTATTATTATTACAATAAAAAAAGAAGCCACTAAACCTACAAGGGTCTACAGCATCAACGGGCAGAGAAGCATGCATGGGTACGGGTAACAAAAGGGAGAGGGATGATTATTAGGTCATGGAGCGCCAGCGGGGGCAGAGGATAGTGCAGGGGTAGAGACTACGGTAAGAAGGGGCCATGAGGAGTACTAGAGACTTCATATCAGAGTTTGTAGCAGTAAATCCAGTTGCTGTCCAAAGTCAGTGAGAGAGTCGACTGGTTAAAGGAGGGTCAATCAAACATAGGGGAAGGTAAAAATAGGGGCAGCAGAGTGGAAGACGACGTTGGAGGGGTAAAGTCTGTGTGCTCATTGATAGTGTGGGCAGTTTGCAACAGAATGTGGCTAACCTGACAATTCTCACAGAGTGGAACAGGACGTCTATCCATAGTACCCGTGAAGTAGACGAGGTGCTATGTGAAGATGGAGAGAGTAGTCTCTCAATCTCGACATGATAAGAGATGGCAGAAACCTATAATCGGTTAACCCTTAAACTGTCATGCAGTATCTATGGTCACATGCACAGTGCTCCAAAAGTAGGTAGATCTACTTTTTTTTTTTACAATTATTTTCAAATATAACAAAAATAAAGATCAGAGTTTTTTTACACGTTTGCAAGTAAAAAAAATGATGATCTAATTTTTTTACATTCAAATGTTGAAAAAAACGTATATATACGTTTGAAAGTTTATGGTTAATAGGACTGTTGATATTATGGAGCAGATCAAAACAACGTTGTTGCCAACGCGGTGTGTGAAGGTAGCAATTACCAGCAAAATAATTAATAAATGGGACACCTCTATTATGAAAAACTGGGAGGGTCAGTGTACTGACGATCACGCAATAGTATATGCCTTGTTCAATTGCCCGTATGTAACATGACTGGGAATACCCAACAAGAGATATAGTTTTGTAACCAATGTTGGGGATACGAGAACCAGGGATGAAGTGTATCAGATTTTCGTAAAGCCTGTATAAAGCAGTAAGGGAGTCTGAACGTCCTCAAATGGTGACACAGGCATAGATGCAATACAGAATAAGTGCTACGAGATGGCCTACAATTTTGCCTAAAATGCTAGCCGGGGAATATTATAATGCCCTACACACGGACGCAGTCCGGAAAACCACTGTGCGAATTCCGATGCCATCTGAAGTTTTTGCGAACATAGGTGTACACTGCGAGGGCATGAGAATGGAATGAGATATGAAGTGGTTGAGAAAAAGAGAGCGAGAAGCCACTAAGGCAGTTCGGCTCTTGCGCATGGCAGTGGGAAAAAGAACAGACACGAACGTCGGAACTTCCCAGGGTAAGGGCAATAGTGTAATGCTACTGAAACATTAGAAAGGTGGTAGCTGAAGAGAAGACAAGAGCGAATGGAGGCACAAAATGGGATGGTGTAACAGGGGCGATGAACATATAAAGAACGTCTACTAACATCTGTGACTAGCCTATTATGGAAGGATAGAGTGACAGATAGGTCATGACAGCGATAGATTAGTGAAGGCAATGTGCATCACGCGCAGAGTCAGTCAAGGATGGATATATTCGCCTCTGCATAGTGGCTCTCAACAGGTGAAGAGTGAGAAAAGCATGGGGCAATAAAGTAAGACCTTGGTGATTGACGGATGAGATTAAGGCTAGGAGATTTGCAAGGTGAGGGCGCTGAATATATGTGGTTGCCATAATCGAGCTCCCATAATTTAGGGCATGAGTGTTGTGGAGGAGATTTACGATCAGCCCACCATGAAAGATGAGCGAGTATTTTAGGAGGTTCAGCCAGCTTATGCAAGTTGTCTTTAGAGAGGTATGTGAGGTTCCAGGATAACTATGGTCAAACCTGACCTCTATTCGTACATGGGCTACGCGAGCTATCTAGGTAAGTGGGTCAAGCAGAGGGGGGGGGGTGGGGGTCGACAAGAACGTCTAGTGAAAGTAATAATGGTAGAGTTTTAGTACTAGAAAATTTAAAAAATATGAGTTGGCAGCCCAACTGGAAACATGGTTGACTGCATGCTGGAGAGAAACTGGCAATGAGGCTGTCACAGTCGGCACCTTGCAAAAGCGAATTCATCAAGATAGAGCGATGACCAAATTTTGGATGGAAGTAATAGGAGGCAGAATCATTAAATGCAAGTGAAAAGTGATGTGCTCAGATCAAACCCCTGGGGACAATTCGCCCTTGGACCAAAGTCTGGGGAAAGCATTTTATTACGCCCGAACACGGAAATGTCTTTTAGTTAAGAAGTTCTTTAAGGAAAATGGTAGATTGGCCTCGGAGTCCTAAGGGTGTGGCCTTAGGCCCAAGATTTTATACCTCAAGTTGTGTCATAAGCCTTTCAGGGTTCAATAATATGGCGATTAAACTGAATGATTATTGGCAAACATTACGTACATCGTATCTAAGCATCGTAAGGGGTCAATGGTAGACCGGCGCTTGCATATGCTATATTGATAGTGGAGAGACTGTTGGTGTGTCTCTAAATACCACATTGAATGTCTTATTTACCAGACGTTCAATCACCTTGCAAACCTGCTCTGTAAGAGCAATGGGACGATTGTGGGAGCATCATGTCCCGTGAGTGCCTGTTTGCTGAAAGGGAGAACCAATGGCAGATTTCACAGCTGTGGAAGAACTCCTTGTGACCACATAAGTTAAAGAGTAGTAAGTGGACTGCAAGGGCGGACCGAATGTAAATTCTGTAGCATACAGTACGATTGCCACACAGCCCAGCTGCCGATGACGGCAGCTGAGAGTGTTGCCTCCCGTTCCAGAAGTGTAAAAGGCATATTATAAGATTCTTCTTGGACAGAAGAAACTGTTTTAAGGGCTCTTAACTCTCTGGCAGACTTTGAGGAATGAACGGGGGGCACAGATATGAAGCCCTGAGAGATACAGAAAGATGATTACAAATTTCGGTGGCAACATCAAAGAGGATTTACAATATTAACACCAGCAACCGAAGAATAGGAGCCAGTCGGAGAGAATTTACCACTCTGTTTTTGCACTTTTTCCAAACGCCTCAGATTAGAGGAAGTTAGAAATGACAGTAGAAATATAATCACCACCAGCAAGTGTGTTTAGCGTCGCAAGATGACACAGCAGTGACTGCTTCTTTCTGCTTAACATCAAGGAGGTCTTCTGTGGTTTCTATTGTCACCGGTACTGCCCCACGCAAGCTCGTTTCAACCATCTGCCGTGCACAAGAGGAGACCACCCAAGGCACAACTCTGAGAATGCCTGCCCGAGGTCTGGGGCAATAGACTATGAAGCTGGCAGTCTACAACTGTGTGTACGAGAAGAGTGTAAAAGCTCATCGTGGTGGACGAAGGAAGGAACTCACTAACAACAGTTAGATGCGAGTAAAGGTTCCCTATTTGCTCGGTCAAATTCCAGCGTGGGGTACGAGGAGGTAGTGAATACGAAGAAGGATGATGGAAAATGATGATCGCTGTCATTGAAGTCCGGGGGACAGAAGCAGGTGAAGTCTAGTACAGTTGAGTGAAGAGCAGACCGGAGAGATTGCATGTAAGGAGAGTTTGAGTACGAGCATTCAAAATGGGTGGGAGGTACCCATATTTTAAAATAATGGAGGGAATAGAAGTGATTAAAAGCTCCAACTGAAATGTTGAGGGGAGTCACAGGGAAGACTTCCACGTGGAACTGGTGCGTATTAATATCGCCAAGTTAGTGGTGCAGTAAGGATGAAAACCAGAAATGCACATCTGGGTCAGATAATGCCCGAGGAGAGAGTTACAAAGAACAGGATTTGTATACCACTTATTCAGTGGATTACGGGCTGCAGTGTAATGCAGCAAAGTATGAACAGAGTGACAGTATCGAATACAGTGCGTAAAAGAAGTGCACTTTTATTAATGGATTCCTCGAGAAAATGATCCAATGAATATAATAAATCACAGCCAAGATGGGATGATACCAGTGGAGCATATTTGGGTTTATTGTAAAACAAACAGAAACAGGGGAAAATGGTGGACGAGCAACACCTGAAAGCTCACCCTGTTACCTCTGAGGCTGTGGTTATTCCACAGTAAATAAGCCAACGATTGTGAAGAGAAGACAAAAATCTGAAAGTAGAGTATCTACGAACTAGTAGGTTTTAGAAAAGTTCATGTTGAGGAGGGGGGTGGGGGACAGCGGAAAACTTAAGCAGGCAGAAGGAGTTGTGCAGACGGAGAAGAGTGAAGAGGAGGGAACGGGAGGTGGAACGAGTTTCAATTAATGGTCTAGTCTCCTCAATACATTCTGAGATACCTTCAAGTGTTTCAGAGGACAAGGACGTTGTATGTGTTACAATACTGGAGAGGAAGGAGGGCGAGTAAAGATCGGAGTGGCAAAGGACTGTACCAAAGTAGGGGGGGGGGACGAAAGTAGAGGAAACGGGAAGAAGCTTGGGATGGGGACAGGAGCATGAAGCGACCTGGAAGGGGGCAGAGAGGAAGAAAAATTTGGGAGCGGACAGGAAAAGAAAGGTACCGTTGGAGGGGAGGGAGGATGAACCTCCACACTCGTAACAGAGCCCGTTAGAGGTGAAGAACGGGTACAGAGACTGGGAAGGAAAAAATGTGCAGGTTGCAGAAGGGAAAGAGGGGTCGTAAAGGAGATTTTAACAATAGGGTTGTTTTGGACTTTAGAGAGGCGAGGGTGGTGAATTGTTTGTAAGAGGTCTGGTAGGACTCAAACTTGCAGTGAGAAGAGTAAGACGATGAGAACAGATTGAAGTGCCGAGGTTAGAGACTCCGAGTTCCAGGACAGCAAAATAGAGTGACAGGAGTGACTGTGGAAGGGTGACCACAGAGGAGCTGCTTAAGTTGGGACCCGAGATGAGGAGGATGTTTGTTAATTTGAGAATAAGAATTACGGGGGAAGTTTCCTTTCGAGGCATAGATGAGAGACTTCATAGCGTATGAGAGGCCTTCTGCCTCTTTGAGTCAACGGATTTCACGCTCTTTAAGTAACTTGGTGCAGCGAGAGTAAGATGGCAAAGCCTCGTGCAATTAAGGCAAAAGGGAAGTAGTCTACATGAGAACTTGGGCATTGTCGTCGGCATCCACAGCTGAGCATCGGCCATGGACTGCTATAGTCCTGCTGGTGACAATATGCCCAGCTCTTCTACACTGTTGTGTGTTGGGATCACCTGCATACTTGTAATCGGTGTCCCGCAATAGATACAGTGGAACGGTAGCTCACGCAGTCAAAAGTCAAGGGTATCTTCGTCTCTGCCGCAGGCAGGGAGGACACAATGGTGCCTACTTTGAGGTCTGGAAGTCCTTTGGAAGTGCGAGCGGGTTCCAGATTGTCATCGCCAGGTCTGTAAATTCTGTTGGGACAATGGTATGGGGCTAGATGCTGTACCCACTACAAGAATTGAGGGAATGTTTTCAATAGTTACTGTATCGATAGTTGTAAGGCGAGCAAGATAGTGAGCTTGGTTAGCATTCTGGACAGTGATGCGTGTACCGCTCTTGACAGCATGAAAGGATATATCTTTACCAACATGGCACAGGAGCGCCTTGCCAATACTATGGACGGAAAGATAGGCAGTAGAGGAAGTCGGTCGTAGTGTAAAAAACTTTGTCCATTGTGTATTTTGAAACAGCGTGTAAAGGGAGTGCATGACATGCTGGTCGTTTCTGAGAAGAATGAGAAGGAAGCAAATAAATATCATCAGGAAATGGTCTTGGCATTTAGGTGAGGACGGGAGTGGGTCTGACATGGTAAGCGTGGGCGATCGAAAAACTGCCACACCATAGAGGGATAAGCCGGAAACAATCAAAGAAGAGCGTATGTCAGACGTATCAAAGGAATCAGTCGAAATCCCGGTACCTGAAGAGTGTGATGAAACGCACTAGCAAAAGGTACAGGGGCATTAGGAATGTCCAAAAAGTGGTCAAATAACGAGGCAGAGTTGGAACTGGGCGCGGTATCTGTAAGGAGCCCGATGGGAGAAGGTTCATGGATTTGGAACTCCATGGTTATGTCACTTCTTTCTTGTTTTGTAGAAAAAAAAGGAAAAAGGGGGAATGTGGAGGAATAGCTCCTTGGAGGCTAAAAAAAAAAAGGCCGTAAATCCCCCTCCGTGCCCAAGAGGACCCAAGCACTGCAAGTAGTGCAGATGCTGCATGGAACCCGTGGCATACCCTACCCTTCATGCCAGTAAACCAGCAATCCGGGATAGCAACCTCACATCCGCCGAGCCATCTCAATGGACAAAAGAGAGGGCGGCCGGACATTCGCCACAAAGCATACCTCCTTCAGCCACCACCTCCCGCGGAATCCGATAGGCGGCCTCCCGAGGTACATAAATAACAAAAAGGCACAATACCGTGACTGGAACGATACACAAATAACCCGCACATAAAAGACAGAAGCTTACGACGACGTTTCGGTCCGACTTGGACCATTGACAAAGTCACACTAACAGAGGAGGAGCAGGACGGCTATATATAGGCAGGAAGAGGTGGAGGTAGTAGTAGTGGTAGTAGTAGTAGTAGTAGTAGTAGTACAAGAATTGTATATAATACTCTGGCTCCGCTATGTGGATGACATCTTTGCTCTGTGGCCTCATGACTCCAGTCTCTTCCAACCTTTTCTTGAAGCTCTTAACAATCTTGCCCCTTCCATTAAGTTTAAAGCTGAATGGGAATCTAATTCCTTACTTCCTTTCCTTGATGTCCATGTCCACCGCTCAGATACAGGTTTTTCCTTTTCCGTTTACCGTAAACCTATGCACAGTGGCATGTACATTCACTACTTTTCCTATCATGCTTCCCCTGTCAAGAAAAGTGTTCTTATCGCCCTCTTTCTCCGTGCCTCCGCATCTGTGATCCTCAGTTCCTTCCAGCAGAATTTCCACTCTTTATAATTCGTTCTCCCGTCTTGGCTACCCTTCCCATTTCATAGACTCTGCCCTCTCACGTGCTAAACGCAATTTCTTCTCTCCCAAACTCTCTACTCATGGGAACTCTTCTATCCTCTGCCTTCCCTACATTTCCGGTCTTTCTAATCTCAACAATTCTCTCCGTCCCTTAGACATCAAGCTTACCTTCCGCCAGACTAAACACTCTTCGCACTAATCTCGTTCATACCTCTCCTCCCTCTACAGATGTTCCTGGTGTCTACTCTATTTCTTGCTCCTCCTGTCCTCTTCAATACTTTGGAGAAACTGGTCGATCTCTTTCTGACAGACTTAGGGAGCACAAAAATAGTGTTAGGCTTGCCGACACTAACAATGCTCTTTTCTGTCACGTCAGAGATCATAGCCATCCTATTGACTGGTCTTCTGCTAAAACTGTCTTCCCTACTTCCAACTCGAACAGTCGCCGTTTAGTTGAATCCTCTCTTATACACAACTTTCCTTGTATGAACCTTAGCCCTGGCTTCGTCTCTGTAGATGCCTTCCTCTCCCACTACATTGTAAAATGCTCCAAACTTCAAACACCCGTGAACTTAACCTGAATCCTCATTTTTTCTTCTTCTTCTTTTTCTTCTTCCTCTTCCCTTTCCTCTCTCCTTTTCTCCTCGGTTGTCCTTTCCCCTCCGGC
>NW_026507753.1:0-30148 GCF_026875155.1 Cherax quadricarinatus
TCATTTTAATGAGGACATTAGAAAATCCAGGATGATTTGAATGAACTGATGCAATTGTCGGAGAAATGGCAGATGCAGTTTAATATTGACAGATGCAAAGTTCTAAATGTTGGACAGGAAAATAACCATGCCACATATAAACTAAATAATGTAGATCTTAATACTACTGATTGCAAAAAGAATTTAGGAGTTCTGGTTAGCAGTAATCTAAAACCAAGACAACAGTGCTCACAACAACAGTGTTAGCAATAAAACTAACAGAATCCTTGGCTTCATTTCAAGAAGTATAAATAATAGAAGTCCTCAGGTTGTTCTTCAACTCTATATATCGCAGTTCTGGTCACCGTATTGCAGAAAGAATATAAATGCACTGGAAAATGTACAAAGGAGGATGACAAAGTTGATCCCATGTATCAGAAATCTTCCCTATGAGGATAGACTGAGGCTCCTTGAATCTACACTCTCTAGAAAGGCGTAGAATTAAGGGGGATATGACTGAGGTGTATAAATGGAATACAGGAATAACAAAAGGGGATGTAAATAGAGTGCTGAAAATTTCCAGCCAAGACTGAACTCGCAGCTTTGGTTTCAAGTTGGAAAAAATATGTTTCAGGAAGGATATAGGAAAGCACTGGTTTGGTAATAGAATTGTGGATGAGTGGAACAAACTCCCGAGTACGGTCACAGAATTATAAAAACAGGTTAGATAAATACATGAGTTGGTGTGGGTGAATGTGAGTTAGACTTGACTAGTTTATGCTACTAGGTCTGATACCGTGCTCCTTCCTTCAGTGGAAGTGAGCTGACTAGGTGGGGGGTGACATCGACCTGCTTCGCATGGGTCAGTAGGCCTGCTACAGTGTTCCTTCTTTCTTATGTTCTTATATAGATTTGGAAAAGACATAACTAAATGGTTATAACTGACCATAATTTTTAAAGGGGTGAACCCGTAAGCCAACGGATGAGCCTCGGTCAGATGAGCAAAAGCTCCAACGGCGGGTCATCATCTAAGACCCACGTCAGAAAACACTTGATTCAGACCCAAAATAGTAATAAAGGTAATTTCTCAGGGTATATTCATATAGAGATACATACCTCTCGCACACCTCTCGGCGTATATACCCTGAGAAATATAGATATACCAATGTATAAAAGTCTATGAATATTCATCCTATAGACTGAATGAAGGTGGCTTCTTACCTGTTTATCGCCAGTGAAAAAAAAGTCTCTAAAAATAGAGACTAGAGAATATTGTCGGTGTATATACTCAAGCCTCTTGGTCTATGTAATCTTATATTAAAACACTAATATACGAAGTTCAGTTAAAATATTAAATATATATATATATATATAATATATGCTTTCCTGTGTCAAATACTTCTATGTAAATTCTTTTACTGTTTCAAAGAAACATTCTCTTTTCCAGGAGCTTCATTTGCAAATTTTAACTGGTATGACTGGAGAGTTAAGAACCGAACTTACAGCGGCTGTCTGCCAGGCTATTAGTCAACCAGGAAAGGCTGTATATATGCAAATTGTGAATAAAATTTTATGAATATAAACTAAATGAAAATGACTGCTTTGTAGTTCCTCTTGGTAACACGAGAATAGTTTGACTAAGGATAATATGTATTACGTAGTATGTAGGATATTTGACTTTGTATATAATGTCATTCAAGAACTTGCAATTACTGTTATATGTTCTCTGTATATTTCTGAGCTTGCTTAAACAAAGGAATAAATATAAGTAAAGATGCATCTCTCCCATGGCATCATTCTCGTGCCTGATGTCCATAATGATGACTTTGTAAAGGAAAATACACAACCCCAGACAAAGTCGAGTAATAGTGAACCAGACTTGCCTAGTCTTCATGTAGCTCGGGATAATGCTTAGTCGTGAGAGATATGTAGTCAAAATTGTCGAAAAATAAGCTCATTACTGAGGTAAATGCCATTTAAAATATAGTTCATCAGTACACAAAAGGGCGTCTAAAATATTACTCATTATTAAGTGAAATGTCATCTAAAATATCATTCATTATTGAGAGAAACATTGTCATAAATTCAACTTATTATTGAGTGAATCGACACCTGAAATATATTGAGCGAAACGTCCTCAGAATATGGCTCGTTACTGAGTGAAATGTCTTTAAAATTTACGTCTACTCTACATTTAGCTAGTGGACCCCTCGTTTTCTTCTGCGTGTCTGCCCTAGTAAACTATCCCAAATATCTCATTATAAGGGAGGAATTTTCAAAAGAATCACTGCCTTGCCCTCAAGTGGAATCTTGCCAAGTTCCTTCAGACACGTTCCACATCAGCTAGCTGTGATGCGTAGGTGTGGACTGTTGTGGCCCTCTACCCAACAGCATTGGTCCTGGTTCAGTGAAGAGCATAATTTGGGAACGCGGACGAGCCACTACTGACATGACATAGTCACTCCTACTTCAAGAAGGTTCCCATCGATCCCCTTGGGAAGGGAAATTTAATATCTACAAGCGGCCACTTAATCCTCACATAATGTCGCAATCGTGAAAAAATTAAAGCTCTAGCAAAATGGCCCGTAATAATGAATCCACAGATGCGGCTTTAGTACCGCAATGAGGACCTGTTGTGGTTAAATTTACGGCACTCCAGTCGCTGAAGGACTTTCTTTATAGTCTTCTGCACGAGACGACACTGGAGCATTAAAACTAATGGACGACTCTTCAGTCAAGTATCCACAGCTCAAACAAACATACCACAGGCGGGTGTTAGTTTGTAATAGTTTGTCATTACGATTTCGGTGAGTGACACAACCAATTCACCATAACCCGTCTCGTTTCTGAAGCGAGACTGATCCATCTTTGCGAAAATTGCACGGATCCTCACCTCGAAACTTTCTAGTGGATAATGAAGAATCTATCGACAATCAAAAAAACACTTGGGCATACAGTAGACTACATCATCACAAATTCCTAACGCCTCATATTGGATTAAGATTCTCTTTCTCATACATTTTCCATGGCTTGCCAATCTCTGGTTTTGACGATCTGGCCATCTCATATTAATCAAACAATTCATCAAGCCACTATGGACCAGAACGCGTTCGCACACGAATTCCATAGCTGGACCTGTACTCCTTTAATCACACCACCAGGACTGTCCAGTCGAAGATGAATGTTCTATTCTAAAATGTGGGAATGATGGCACGAATTTCAGATCTGCACCATCTCACTACGGCTCTAACATGTCTTATCTGTTTTGTGGTTTTTATTTTGTTATTTAACACGACCAGATTTGATTTATGTGTATTCAACGTATATTTTTTCTTAGACCGTACCATTTTATTTTAAAGGCCTTCTGCATATCATATGAGTGACTGCTATTATTCTTGTTACTGGCCTTGTTGATCGGATTCGCGTTCACTCTACAAAGGCAGCGTAGTTGGGACCTCATCTTACTGAAAGGTCGAGTGACACACAGCAGGTTGTGTTACTCCACCTTCGTAATTGATCATCGTGGTCTTCAACCCTGCAGGAACCTTCAAGTGATTGCGTCGCCACCTATTACAAATTAAGAAATATGGTATCTGTACTCGATATCGGGCTGAAGTTTTATTACCAGTCACGTCCACCACTGACTACCTCGTCTCACACAGCTTCTCGTTCACTTCTTGTGAATCCTGATATTCAACATAACACTGGACATGAATACCATTCTGTCCGCTGCATATATTAGCTTTGTTTTCGCGAGATTTTTTTTTTCATTATTGTGTTCAGTTAGGAACATTTCATGTTTGATTATTTTACATTTTATATAATGGTTTTCATTCTCAGTAAAATTTTCTGTTGTAATTTATTCATTTACTTTCTTTTTCATTAGGAGGACGGCACTTTCAAAACTCTTTGATATCGGAAAGGACCGTTACACCGAGTTGTTAGTATGAGGAAGCTTTGGTTTTATTATCATAATAGGGCTGTTAAGATTAAACTATGTACTTGGTATCATTATGTTAAGAAATGTGTACGACACTTTCAAAACGAAATCTTATTAAGTCTGGATATGTAAATACATGAAGAACTTCATTTGGGTTTTGAAACGTGCAGTTATATCACTTTTCATAACTTACACGATCTTAGACAACAAGTGTCTTTCGCTACTCAGTGAAGATGTGTTCATTTAATATCACACAACTGCATTCCTTCCCAAAAAGCTTATCACATTAATCTTTTCTTAAATCACATGTAAAAGCAACTGCTCAAGTAAAAAAAAATTCTCTCTTTAAAAATATTAGTAATAATTTACAAAAATTTATGTACACTGATGATCTTAAACGTGATCCACTGGAGGGCCTCTGCATATGATTCGTTTGCAGTCCCTAGGCTTAGGAAAGATGTGAACTTAAGTTAAGTATTAAGAATTAACAACTGAATCTTACCCTGCAATTTTTTTTGCCCTCCATAATGGCACTTAGAGCTAACTTATGGACAATGAGCCTTTACCTTCAGAATTACTGCTGATTCTATGCAATCGCTGGAAGGTTCTTGACTATTTAATGACTACTAATATTCTGCTCATTGAGAAGCCGTATGATACTCAAACATCCAAGCAGAAAGAATTAATACATAATTGATATTAATTCCATCATTTCATTGAATTAATCCTTTATGATAAAGTTGATATGTTTGCTAAAGGAATAAGTGCCGTGAAGGAAAATTTTGAATATTGCTTTGGTGTATTGTCTTACAATAAGACATACATTAGAGAAGTAATATGAAACTGAATGTTACAGGAATGCAGTTAGAACAGTGATTATTTCTATAAGTAACATTATGGCAGCAACTTGCAATAGGAAGTCTGACTGATGATGTTAGTGGCCAGGCTTAGGGTTGGTTACAAGAACTTCTGGTAGTTTGGCAGACACCCTTAAATGATGATACAAACTCCAATGGCGAGTATGTGGCCAGACCTGAAATCACTTGTTCTGGACTCTGCTAATTGTCACTTGTTTAGGAATTTTGAGACAGTTATAATAATCTATGTATTATTACCTATGTAATATTTCTTATTATATGAAAATAGATTACGATGATATATTTAGCCCTTTTCCTAATTTGCCAGAACAAGATAAAAGTGAAATAAGGATATAAATGTAATATTGTACACGCTTTTGGGACTAGTTTCTACGCCTTTGTGTATCCATAAACTCTTCGGCGCTAAGGTACCAGTGGTGCACAATAATATATAAAAATTGATGGGCCATTTTAATATTATTAAGACATCTTAGGTCAAAATAATTGAAAATAATTTTTCAAGGTAGTGGTTTATCCCAGATGACACATGACATTTCGTTGAATAATCTAAAATTGTACGGTCATATCTAAAATTTAGTATGTTCTTGGCATATCATCAGCATTATTGGACTGCAAAGGATGCATCATTTCTCCACAAACTGTCTAAGCCACCTCCACATAAACCTTCCATTAGTAACAACTGGTATATTAGAATGTTCGCAGCCATCCCAGAGATATTCGTAATTTTTTATCAAGTAACAATCAGCGCCACATAATTCATCTGGAACAATGTGACTCTAAAAGAAATTTTTCATCATACTCAAAGCACAAATAATATTCTTATTTGTTTCTTAAGTGCAATTTTGTGACGTTAAAAAATGTAATAAAAAACTGGTTGTTTTTGTCGTCTCACTGTCCATCACGTCTGTTTCTCTCACAAACTTCAGTGACTTATTATGAGATGAATTGTCTTCAGAGTAAATTTTCATACATTTGTGTTTAATGAATATTCACGATTAATTTTGCTGTGATGTCGATGAGTCTTTTGGATATAGTTGTAAGATGATGTTAGTCACAAAACCAGTATACAGATGCTTGAAGTAAAAGTACTGTCCATAATATCCATCTCTGGGTTGTCGTTTATGTTGCAGTAGTAAATACTAGGAATATGAACATAACTCAAAACTTGCATCATTAGAGTTTATAATTTGTTCAGAACGCTTAGTGAGTTAGATGAGAGAAAGTCCCTGTATATTTACCGGTTGTTGCTTCATCTTCTACCGTGTATAAACATTCTGGGGTTCCCAGGAACTACTAAATAAATTACCTGTCAGCATATTAGTACATTCATGTGTTCGCTGTGTCATCTCGTTAGCATTTAAGAAACTTGGTTTAAATTGATTTAAGAAGAATATTCTTATTTTCTTTTATTCTTTATCAAATTTGTCAGAAGTGAAATCATCTACCATAATGTTTGTGGGAGTATTCGACATGAGAAATTGTCCGAGAATTTTAACACTGAGTTTTTTGTTCATTAACTTATTTAAAAAAAGTAAATACAGATAGCTTGCAGATCTCCACTTTTTTGAGGGCCTACTCCTTTATAGGAAAATATCATGCTACTCACTAAGGAAAACTGATTATATTGTTTATTTCTATCTCTTGCTTGGAGAATTACTACGCTACCGCCCGTCCTAGGCAGAGAATTTAATGCGTATAATTCCCTCAACGTGGACTAGTGTAGCAACGGGTTATCCGACGGGGGATGGTGGGGTCATAATTTCATTCTTTGGCAGGCAGGGGAACAGTGGCACTATAGGAAGCATGGAGAGTCACAGTGGCCACCACAGGAAGGAATGGAATCAACAGTGGCACCACAGAATGCCGGGTCAGAGTGGCACACAAGAAGAGTGGTCAGAGTGGCACCACAGGAAGGTGGTCTTGTGTGGCTCAAAGGAAGCATGGAGTCAGTGGCCACAACAGGAAGCTCGGGTCACAGTGGCACCAAAGGAATCATTGGCGTCTAAAATGGCACCACTAGGAATCATGGGGTCTACATGGCCACCACAGGAAACATGTAATCAGTGGCCACCACCCGGAAGCATCGAGTCAGGGCAGCACAGGAAGGAAACATGGAATATGTGCCACAACAGGAAGCATGGTGTCAGTGGACCACAGGAAGCATAGAGTTAGTGGACAGTAAGGATACATTTATTCAGGGGAACCACGGAAGCATGGAGTCAGTGGCAGTCTCAGGTACACATGACGACCACTAGATCTACATGTACAGACTCACCATGGCGTCACTCTCATTGTAAGGTGTTAGTCCTCTAGTTTCAGATATTTGGCGGCTGAGTGTGTTGACAAGCACCACAACTAGGTAATAAATTTTGTTTACCAACTCGCTGAGATGGATCTCCAAGAGGTACACATAACAATGAATACTTAAGTTTTTCTCTATCTTGTGATAGGGTTCTGACATATGTGTTGTCCAACCTTCAGCCAAAGTTGTTTACCTGAAAAACAGATGTTTGGTTGACACTGCGTTGACGATTTTAATTGTTTGCAGCAGTCATTTAGTTCATACTTTATGAATTCAACTTAGATATTCCATATCTTTCTTCAAAACTTACTTGTAACACAATACGAGATAACTAGAAACTTCTTACTTGGCATCTTTATGTGTTCTTGAGGTTTAATTTATAATTTAACCCGCACATCAGCTTTATTTTCCTAACATCCCTGAGTAACGACAGCGGTGTTAAGACACAAAGTTTAAATTGGTACCCTGATTAAATTAAATTGGTGATGCAAGTATTTGCACTATTACTTTTTTCATTACTGTGACAAGTTAATATTAAAGGCTTGTGTTGTTAGTGCTGGTAATGGCTTCACCTGCGCTTAGAGGATCTGTGCTTCTCACAGAGTACTAGAAGTAATCCCCCTGGTAATTAGCTGTTTCTAGGGAAGCCCAAAGGATACACACCACAGCTGCACAAACACACACACACACACACACACACACACACACCACACAATACACACAACCTCACACGCACACCACAACACACACACAAAAACACACAAACACAACACACACCACACACACGCACACACCACGCACACACCCACACACACAAAACACAACACACACACACACAAACACACACCACACACAATCACACACACGCGCACACACAACACACAAAAACACACACACACTAACACACACAAAACACACACACAAAACACACAAACAAAAAACTCACAAACACACACTTCGCACACACAAAACACCAAACACACAACACACAAACACAAACACACCACAAAACACACACAAACACACACAAAACACACCAAACACACACACAAAACACACACAAAAACACACACACAAAAACCGCACACGCAACACACACACGCACTACACCACACGCACAACACACACACACGCACACACAACAAGCTGGAAAATTTCGGAGAATAGGGTGGTTTGTAAAAAAAGGAAACCCGGCCAGTGAGTGTGGGGGGGGGGAAACCTTCAATGGCAGAAGCGACTAGGACCAGGATCTGCAAGGAGAAAGAAAGCACGATTCAGGGACATGCCGACATAACAGGAAGGTGTATCTCGACGCGACAGAACACAGAAGAAAAGGAAGAAAACTGAGAGAGATGGTACAAAGGCGAAAAGGAGGAAAAGAGAGGGGATGAGAAGACAGACAGGAGATCACCATGACACCTGGAAGATCACAATACAGCCTCCCTCACCAACTTCCTATAGAAGCCTCCCAACCAGTTCAACCCAGCCCACGAGCAACCAAAACTCTAAATCAAAAAACCCATGCCACATACAATGCCCCCACCACTACATTACAAATCCACCCCCACACACAACAACCCATAGTTCCTTACCAGGTCTCCCACTCCCCAACCCCTCATTACTTCCCAGACCACAGTTCTTAGAAAATAAGTTGAAGGTGTGGTATAACAAATGCAGATCGGAATAAACAAACAAGTATGCGGAGCTGGCACGAAAGGAAGAATCGAAGAGACATCCCCAGACATAATTGCACTCACAGAAACATAACTCACCAGAAATAATAACAGATTCAATCTTTCCATTCCGGATATAAATATCAGGAAGACAGAGGGAGGTATGGGGAAGGAGGGCGTTGCACTGCTCATTATAAAACCTGTGGGGTTTGAGGAAATGGAAGGAATGGATGGCATTGGGCGGAACGAAAGGATACTTTAGGTAGGAAACAATCCAGTCTGAGGGACATAAGGTGATAATTGCGTAATGTACACCCACCACAGAATGCAGGAGGCCAAGAGAAGAATACGAAATCGAGAGCAAAACAGAGCAATGATTCGACACCCCACTAAGCCGATGGTGGCCAGGAACTGAGCTCCACATGGGGGGAGCAAAGTTACTTGTTTTGGGTGATTTCAATCACAAGGAGATTGACGGGGGGAAAACCTGGAGCCCCATGGGTGGGTCCCGAAACATGGAGAGCCAAGATGATGGATGTGTTATGGAGAACCTATGCATCAACATGTTAGAGACACTTACCAGGAGAGAGAGGACGTGGATGAACCAGCAAGCCGTTGGACCTGTATTCACCATGAGTAGTTCGGACATCGAGGGTATATGTATGAAAGGCCCCTGGGAGCTAGTGATCATATGTGGTTCTGTGACTTCGACTACATAGTTGTGCTCCAAGTGGATGGTGAGCAGAAGGAAAGGCTGGGAAAAACCAAACTACACAAGGGGGAACTATCAGGCATGAGGAACTTCCTTCAAGACATTCAGTGGGAGAGTGAATGACAGGAAAAACCTGTCAAGAAATGATGGACTATTAGCAACAAATGCAAGGAGGCAGAGGAGAGGTTTGTTCCCAAGGGAAACAGAAATAATGGGAAGAACAAGAACGCGGTCCTCCTTGGTTCAACCAAAAGGTGTAGGGAGGCAAAAACTTAGGTGTACTAGAGGAAGGGAAAAGGTACAGAAGACAGACAATCAGAAAATAAAGAAAATCAGGCGAAGAGCCAGAAACGAATATGCACAGATATGAAGGCGAGGGCAAGAGACAATAAGAAATGACATAGCGTCAAAAGTAAAGATGACCCGAAGCTGTTGTACAGCCACCATCAGGAGGAAAACAACAGTCAAGGACCAGTAATTCAGACTGGGAAGGAGTGATTGGGGACTTCACAAGAAACGACCGATGAGGTATGTCAGGATGAAACATTAAAATGGTGTCTTACCTACAGGTATGTCAGGAGCTCAACATCAAGATTTAAAGAGGTATTTAAAGTGGAATCAGTAGGACTTCCAAGAAATTCAGAACAGGGGGGGGCACACACAACGTGTGGATGAAGGTACATTATAACCGAGGAGGAGGTGAAGAAGCTGCTATGCGAACTTGGACACCTCAAAGGAGGACCGGGACACCTGACAAATCCTCTACATGGGTCCTTGTTAAAGAGGGTGCGAGATAGTGTGTGAGCCATTAACAAAGATCTTCAACACATTCATTTGAAACTGGGACAACTACACTGAGGTATGGAAAATGGCAAATGTTGTCCCAATTTTTAAAAAGGGAGAAAAGACATGAGGCACTAAACATACCAGACCTGTATTCACTAACGTGTATAGTAGCAAGGTCATGGGAACAGAAGATCATCAGGAGGAGAGTGGTGGGGCACCTGGAAAGAAACAAGTGCTATAATTAAAACCAGCACGGTTTTAAGGGAAGGAATGAAAATCCTGTGTCATAACCTACTGGATTTTATGACAAGGTGACAGAAGTAGACAAGAGAGTGAGGGGGGGATCGACTGCGTATTTTTGGGACTGCAGAGGCCTTCGTCACAGTTCCTCCAAGAGGTTACTGCCAAAAGCTAGAGGACCAGTCGCAATAACAGAAAGGCACTGCAAATGGGCACAGGAATATCTGCTCAGGGAGGCAACATACGAGTCATGGAACGCGGACGAGGTGTCAGAGTTGGGCGACTGTGACAAGCGGGGTTCCACAGGGGTCAGTCTAGGACCTGAGCTGTTCATGGTATACGTGAACGACATACGGAAGGGATAGACTCAGAAGTGTCCTTGTTTGAAGATGATGTGAAGTTAATGAGAAGAATCAAATCGGCCGAGGAATCAGAGCGGACTACAAAGAGGGACCGGACAGGCGACAAGCCTGGTCCAAGCAACTGGCTCTTGAATTTAACCCTGCAAATGCAAAAGTCTGGAAGATTGGGGAAGGCAAAGAAGACGCACAACACAATTATAAGTTTTAGATAGGCCAAAGACTGAATCTCTCACTCAAGGAAAAAGATCTGAGGGGGGGTATAACACGAGCATATCTCATGAGTATCAAGGCGCACATCAACACCAGATAACTGCTGCAGGGCATACGGGCGCCTGGCAAAAACTACGGATTACCGTTCCGATACCTCAGTAAGGATTCGTTTAAGACTCTGTATACCATCTACGTCAGGCCCATACTGGTATGCAGCACCAGTTTGAATCCACACCTAGTCAAGCACGTTCAAGAAATTAGGAAAGTTGCAAAGGTTTGCAACAAGAATAGTACAGAGCTCGGGGATTGTTCCTATGAAGAAAGGTGAAGGAAATCGGCCTGGACGACACTGGAGGGCCAAGGAGAGTCAGGAGACATGAATAAGACATATAAAAATACTGCGCGGATAGACGAGGTGACAAAAGACGGGTTGTTCCAGAGATAGGAACAGACACAAAGAGGTCACAATTGGAGTTGAAGACTCAATGAATCAAAGGGATGTTAGGAAGTATTTAGTCCATGTATAGAGTAGTCAGGCCATGGAATAGCCTAGAAGTGATGATGGTGGAGGCAGGAACCATACATTAGTTTTTAAGGCGAGGTATGATAGAGCGCATGGGGCAGGGAGAGAGAGGACCTAGTAGCATTCAGACGATGAGGCGGGGCCCAGGAGCTGTAAGCGACCACTGCAACCACATATAGGTGGTACAAATAGGGAGTACCACACGCACACCACTGATGCAAATACAAAGGGATCTGGACAGGCTGCAGCACGACCTGGTCCTGCAATTGGCTCCTGGAGTTCATCCCACCAAGTGCAAAGTCATGAAGATTGGGGAATGGCAAAAGAAGACCGCAGACGGAGTACAGTCTAGGGGGCACAGAGATACAAACCTCACTCAAGGAAAAAAAAAAGATTTGGGGTGTGAGTATAACATAAGGAAACATCTCCTGAAGCGCACATCAAACCAAAATAATAAAAAAAACTTCTGCAGCATTTGGCGCCTAGCAACCTCAGAACAGCATTCGATATCTTAATAAGGTATATCATTAAGGACCCTGGATACTCGTGTAGTTAGGCCCATATTGGAGTATGCCGGCACCAGTTGGAACCCACACCTAGCCAAGCACGTAATAGAAACTAGAGAAAGTGCAAAGGGTTCTTGCAACAAGACTGTCCCAGAGCGAAGAGGTTAAGTCTACGAGGGAGAGGGTTAGGAGATCCAACCTGACGACACTGGAGGACAGGAGAGATAGGGGGGCCATGGATAACGACATACAAAAATACTGAGAGGAATTGACAAGGTGGACAAAGACAGGATGTTCCAGAGATTGGACACAGTAGTAACAAGGGGATACAGTTGGAAGCTGGAGAAAAAACACAGATCAATCACAGGGATTGTTAGAGTATTTCTTGAGCCACAGAGTAGTCAGTAAGTGGAATAGTTTGGGAAGCGATTTAGTGGAGGAGGGATCCATACATAGGCTTTAAGCAGAGGTATGATAAAGCTCAGGAGTCAGGGAGAGTGACCTAAGTAGCAACTTTTCTGTGATTGAAGACGGAGGGGCCAGGAGCTCGGACTCGGACCCGCATCCTCAACTAGGTGAGTACAACTACGGTGAGTACCGCCAACACGAACACACTCGAACACACACACACCCCCACACACACACACACACGCAACAAAACGCAACACACACGCTCACACACGCACACTCACACACACACATGCACACCCACCACACACACAAACACACAAACACAACACAAACACACACACACAAACACACACACACACACACACACACACACACACGCACAACACGCAACCCACCAATCACCACACACACATGCACACACTAACTCAAACAACACACACACACACACACAAAAAAAAATACACACACACACACACCAAAAAACACACACACACACACACACTACACACACACAAACACACAAAACACACGCAACACCACACACACACCACACGCACACACACAAACACACAAACCACACGCACAGCACACACACAACACACACGCACACACACAAACACACAAAACAACACACGCTACATCTCTCCATTTTCTCTCTCATAAGCCTTTTCCTCCACCCTCCTTCTCTCTCTCTCTCCCTCTCCCTCCTCTCTTCTCCCTCTCTATACCCTTTCTCTCCCCCTCCATTCTCTCTCCTCCCTTGGTCTTATCCCTCACCCCCATACTCTCTCCTCTTCTCTCCTCTTTCTACCCTTCTTCTTCTCCTCTCTCATCCTCTCTCTCCACTCTTTCTACCCTTTCTCTTTCCCCTCATCCCTCTCCCTCCACTAGCCTTCTGTCTGTGGTAAAAAAAAAAAAAAAAAAAATAAAAAAAAGAAAAAAAAAAAAAAAAAAAAAAAAAAAAAAAAAAAAATGGGTGGCCCTAGAGGACGGAAACCAGAGATCTCGTAACGAAAACCAGGAGGAAAGTCTGGGAGTTGAGCTCCAAAAAAAGGGAGGAAAAGTGGGGATGAAGATAGTAGCAGCTTGGTATGGAAAATGGAGGAGCGGATAGCTGAAGAGTGCAGGAAAGAGTGTGGAAGTAAAGGTCCATTAGCAGCAGAAATTGCTAGGATACCGTGCTTAGAAGAGAACAACTGCAAAGCTGAAAACAGATTAGAGAGACAACATGACAATTCAGATGTAACATCAGGAAATTCTATGTTCAGGCACATGACAGGGGAGGTAAGCAAACAACGGAGACATGCCGTACACGAAGGCCTATCAGACACACGTGGGGCCAGGAAAAGACGAGGAGGCACCACTAAGATCCAAATGACAGGTCCGAAGACAATGAAGGTAGGCTATATGCAGAGATTCTAACAGCCAACTGCAGTGCAAGGGACAGCGGGTCATGAAAAGACAGTTCACTGAGAATAGAAGTTTCAGTTATTATGACAGGGGACTGAAGGATAGACCATGGTCAATGGAGGAAATAAAATGCCTCAGAGGAAGCAGATTGGAGACTCAGTGGGAGGAGAGGAAGGCCCGAGGTCAGATTTTGTGTACGGGCTCCGAGAAGCCAAGGGGGACAACTTTGAAGAAATTAAAAACAGGAGGAGAAAAAAATGTAGGAAGGGCATCATGAAAACAATAGGTGAAAAGTGAAATGACGCAGCTGGACTAAATTTTCAGAGAATTGGGTGGTTGCGAGGGGAAGGATACGCTGTCAGAGTAACTTTCATGGAAGAATCAGTTTGAACAGATTTCTGCAGAGAAGCAGACTGAGGACAAAACTGGGGTTACCAGAGAGTATACCTCGACCGATGACAGAAACACAAGAAGAAAGGACTTTACACTGAAAGAGAGGGTACAAGAGGACGCAAGGAGGAACGTGATGAATGACGAAATTGAGCAGGAACCCAGAAACAGGAGGAAAGGCAAACACACCCCACAGAATCTCCCACAAAAGACTCCAACCACGACCATTCCAACGCAAACTGAGCAACATATACTACTACCCACTCACTGTTCCACTCTCGCCACCAACCCCCATATCAAAAACCTTTCCCCAACAGCTGTCCCTTATGGGCTTTGGACCCCACCACCCATCCATCACAAACCCTCCAACACACAGCCCTATATAGGCACCACCTAGGCTCTGCTCCACCAACCCAATATTCTTGCCCCCATGACCACAATGATACGAAAAGAAACTGAAAGTTTGGTAACAAACGCGGATGGAATAATGAATAAACATGAGGAAGTGGAACGAAAGAATCAGTTGAAAATCCCCAGACATCCATAGCAGTCACAGAAACAAAAACTCACGAGGACAATTACAGAAACAATCTTCCCAACGATATCAAGGATCCTGAGGAAAGATTGAAGAGTAGAGGGGGAGGATGCGGTTGCACCTGCTCATAAAACACCGATGTGGATTTGGAGGAAATGGAGGCATGGAATGATTGGAGAAAAGGGGGACTACATTCATAGGTACAATTCAGTCCGGAGAACAAAAGTTAGTCTTTGGAGTCAGTGATGTATAACCACCACAGAACTGCAGGGAGGCCAAGAGAGGAGTCGATGAAAACAACTGGGTGATGGTAGAACGTAATGGCTGAGGTGGCAAGGAAGACCTCACTCGAGCAGAGCAAAGTTACTGGTAATGCGGCGTTTTCAACCTCAGGGAGGATCGATGGGAAAACCTGGAGCCACATGGGGGTCCCGAAAACATGGAGAGCAAGATGATGGATGGGGTACTGAAAACCTCATGCTTCAACATGTTAGGGACACAACCAGAGAGGAGGGGTGGATGAGCCAGCAAGACTGGATTTGTGTTCACCCTATGAGCAGTTCAGACATTGAAGACATCACTTACGAGAGGGCCCCTTGGAGCTAGCGATCTCGGTGGTTTGAGTTTTGATTATTATAGTAGAGTTACAAGTGGAGAAGGTAACAGGAATGAAGGGGACAGGCCAAAATATAAAAGGGGGGACTACACAGGTATGGACACTTCCTGCAGGAGGTATCAGTGGGACAGAGAAATGGGTAGGGAAAACAGTAAACAAGATGATGGATTATGTGGCAACAAAGTGCAAGGAGCAGAGGAAAGTTTTGTTCCCAAGGGGAACAGAAATAATTAGGAAGACCAAAACGAGTTCCTTGGTTTACCCCGAAGTGTAGGGAGGCAAAAACTAAGTGCACCAGGAATGAAATAGGTACAGGAGGCATAGGACCCAGGGAAAATAAGGAAGATAGTAGAAGAGCCAGAAACGAGTTGCTCAGATTAGGAGGAGGCACAGCAGACAGTATGAAAACGACATAGCATCGTAAGTCAAATCTGACCAAACTGCTGTTTAGCCACTTGGGAGGAAGACAACAGTCAAGGACCAGGTGATTAAGGGCTGAGGAAAGAAGGTGGAAATCACAAGAACGATCAAGAGGTATGTGAGGAGCTCATCACGAGATTTTAGGAGTATTTTCAGTAGGAGGACTGGAAGGACTTGGGGGGACAGACCAGATGGGGACACCGCAATGGAATACACAACAAGTGTTGGACGACATTACATAATGTGAGGAGGAGGTGAAGATGAAACTGCTAAGGGAATCGATACCTCAAAGGCAATGGGACCGGACATCTCCCAGTGCGTGCGGTCCTTAGAGTGGGAGCAGAAATGTTGTGCGATTGCCACTTACCACAATCACAAACACGTCCCTAGAAAACTGGGCAACTACCTGAGGTATGGAAGACGGCAAAATGTAGCTTTCCATTTAATAACAGAACAGAAAAGAGGCACTAAACTATAGACGAGTGTCATTCATTGACGTGTATAGTATGCAATTCAATTATGGAGAAGAATTTCAGGAGGAGAGTCGTGGAGCCCCTGGAACTGAACAAGAGTATAAATGCCCAACCAGCACGGATTCACGGAAGGCAAATCCTGTGTCACAAACCTTTCTGGAGTTTTATGATAAAATAACAGAAGAAAGAACACGAAGAGAGGGGTGGAGTTGATTGCATCTTTCTTGGACTGCTAGTAGGGCCTTTGACACAGTTCCTCACAAGAGATTAGTGCAGAAGCTAGAGCATCAGGCGCATATAACAGGAAGGGCACTGCAATGGCTTCAGGAGAATACCTGACAGGGAGGCAACAACGAGTCATGGTACGTAATGATGTATCACCAGGTGGGCACCTGTGACGAGCGGGGTCCCACAGGGGTCAGTCCTAACGTGCTATTTTTTTTTTGGTTTATTGTGAACGACTTGATGGAAGGGTTAGACTCCGAAGTGTCCCTGTTTGCAGATGATGTGAAGTAACGGAGGAGAATAAATCTGATGAGGACCAGGCAGGACTTCAAAGAGACCTGGACAGACTGGACACCTGGTCCAGCAAATGGCACAGAAGACCACAGACACAGTATAGGCTAGGTGGCCAAAGACTGCAAACCTCACTCAAGGAGAAAGATTTGGAGAGTTAAAACACCGAGCATGTCTCCGGAAGCACACATCAATCAGATAACTGCTGCAGCATATGGGCGCCTGGCAAACCTGAGAACAGCATTCCGATACCTTAGTAAGGAATCGTTTAAGACATTGTACACCGTGTATGTCAGGCCCCATACTGGAGTATGCAGCACCTGTTTGGAACCCGCACTTGATAAAGCACGTCAAGAAAACAGAGAAAATACAAAGGTTTGCCACCAAAGGTTAGTTCCAGAGCTAGGGGGAATGTCCTATGAAGAAAGATGATAGGGAAAATCGGTGCCTGGACGGCATGGAGGACACGGCGGGTCCATCATTAAGACCCAGTCAGGAAAACACTTGATTCAGACCCAATGGTATATAAAGGTAATTTCTAAGGGGTAATATTCATATAGAGAGTTACATACCTCTCGCACACCTTCGGCGTTATACCTGAGAAATATAGATATTACCAATGTAATAAAAAAGTCTATGAAAATTCATCCTATTCTGATTGAATGTGGCTTCTTACATGTTTATAGCCAGTGAAAAAAAAGTCTCTCAAAAATGTGACTAGAGAATATTGTCGGTGTATATACCTCAATCCTCTGGGTCTATGTAATCTTATATTAAAACACTAATATACGAGTTCAGTAAAATATTAATTTTATTTATATATATATAATTATGCCTTTCCTGTTGTCAAATACTTCTATGTAAATCTTTTACTGTTTCTAAGAAACATTCTCTTTTCCAGGTGGCTTCATTTGCAAATTTTAACTGGTATGGAATGATGAGAGTTTACGAACCACGAACTTTACCAGCGGCTGTCTGCCAGGCTATTAGTCAACCAGGAAAAGGCTGTATTTTTGCAAATTGTGAATAAAATTTATGAATATAAACTAAATGAAAATGACTGCTTTGTAGTTCCTCTTGGTAACACGATGAATAGTTTGATAAGGATATATAGTGTATTACGTAGTATGTGGATTATTTGACTTTGTATGTATATGTCATTCATGAACTTGCATTTAATGTTATAATGTTCTCTGTATATTTCTGTGCTTCTGCTTAACAAAGGAATAAATATAAGTAAGACTGCATCTCTCCCATGGCATCATTTCTCGTGCCTGATGTCATAATGATGACTTTGTAAAGGAAAATACACAAACCCCAGTACAAAGTCGAGTAATAGTGAAAACCAGACTTGCCTAGTCTTATGTAGCTCGGGATAAATGCTAGTTCGTGAGAGATATGTAGTCAAAATTGTCGAAAAATAGATCATTACGGAGAGTTAAATGCATTTAAAATATAGTTCATCAGTACACAAAAGGGGTCTTAAATTATTAATCATTATAAGTGAAATGTCATCTAAAATATCATTCGTTATTGAAGAGAACATTGTTTAAATTCAACTTATTATTTGAGTGATTCGACACCTGAAATATATTGAGCGAAAAGTCCTCAGAATATGGCTCGTTACTGAGTGAAATGTCTTTAAAATTTACGTCTACTCTACATTTAGCTAGTGGACCCCTCGTTTTCTTCTGCGTGTCTGCCCTAGTAAACTATCCCAAATATCTCATTATAAGGGAGGAATTTTCAAAAGAATCACTGCCTTGCCCTCAAGTGGAATCTTGCCAAGTTCCTTCAGACACGTTCCACATCAGCTAGCTGTGATGCGTAGGTGTGGACTGTTGTGGCCCTCTACCCAACAGCATTGGTCCTGGTTCAGTGAAGAGCATAATTTGGGAACGCGGACGAGCCACTACTGACATGACATAGTCACTCCTACTTCAAGAAGGTTCCCATCGATCCCCTTGGGAAGGGAAATTTAATATCTACAAGCGGCCACTTAATCCTCACATAATGTCGCAATCGTGAAAAAATTAAAGCTCTAGCAAAATGGCCCGTAATAATGAATCCACAGATGCGGCTTTAGTACCGCAATGAGGACCTGTTGTGGTTAAATTTACGGCACTCCAGTCGCTGAAGGACTTTCTTTATAGTCTTCTGCACGAGACGACACTGGAGCATTAAAACTAATGGACGACTCTTCAGTCAAGTATCCACAGCTCAAACAAACATACCACAGGCGGGTGTTAGTTTGTAATAGTTTGTCATTACGATTTCGGTGAGTGACACAACCAATTCACCATAACCCGTCTCGTTTCTGAAGCGAGACTGATCCATCTTTGCGAAAATTGCACGGATCCTCACCTCGAAACTTTCTAGTGGATAATGAAGAATCTATCGACAATCAAAAAAACACTTGGGCATACAGTAGACTACATCATCACAAATTCCTAACGCCTCATATTGGATTAAGATTCTCTTTCTCATACATTTTCCATGGCTTGCCAATCTCTGGTTTTGACGATCTGGCCATCTCATATTAATCAAACAATTCATCAAGCCACTATGGACCAGAACGCGTTCGCACACGAATTCCATAGCTGGACCTGTACTCCTTTAATCACACCACCAGGACTGTCCAGTCGAAGATGAATGTTCTATTCTAAAATGTGGGAATGATGGCACGAATTTCAGATCTGCACCATCTCACTACGGCTCTAACATGTCTTATCTGTTTTGTGGTTTTTATTTTGTTATTTAACACGACCAGATTTGATTTATGTGTATTCAACGTATATTTTTTCTTAGACCGTACCATTTTATTTTAAAGGCCTTCTGCATATCATATGAGTGACTGCTATTATTCTTGTTACTGGCCTTGTTGATCGGATTCGCGTTCACTCTACAAAGGCAGCGTAGTTGGGACCTCATCTTACTGAAAGGTCGAGTGACACACAGCAGGTTGTGTTACTCCACCTTCGTAATTGATCATCGTGGTCTTCAACCCTGCAGGAACCTTCAAGTGATTGCGTCGCCACCTATTACAAATTAAGAAATATGGTATCTGTACTCGATATCGGGCTGAAGTTTTATTACCAGTCACGTCCACCACTGACTACCTCGTCTCACACAGCTTCTCGTTCACTTCTTGTGAATCCTGATATTCAACATAACACTGGACATGAATACCATTCTGTCCGCTGCATATATTAGCTTTGTTTTCGCGAGATTTTTTTTTTCATTATTGTGTTCAGTTAGGAACATTTCATGTTTGATTATTTTACATTTTATATAATGGTTTTCATTCTCAGTAAAATTTTCTGTTGTAATTTATTCATTTACTTTCTTTTTCATTAGGAGGACGGCACTTTCAAAACTCTTTGATATCGGAAAGGACCGTTACACCGAGTTGTTAGTATGAGGAAGCTTTGGTTTTATTATCATAATAGGGCTGTTAAGATTAAACTATGTACTTGGTATCATTATGTTAAGAAATGTGTACGACACTTTCAAAACGAAATCTTATTAAGTCTGGATATGTAAATACATGAAGAACTTCATTTGGGTTTTGAAACGTGCAGTTATATCACTTTTCATAACTTACACGATCTTAGACAACAAGTGTCTTTCGCTACTCAGTGAAGATGTGTTCATTTAATATCACACAACTGCATTCCTTCCCAAAAAGCTTATCACATTAATCTTTTCTTAAATCACATGTAAAAGCAACTGCTCAAGTAAAAAAAAATTCTCTCTTTAAAAATATTAGTAATAATTTACAAAAATTTATGTACACTGATGATCTTAAACGTGATCCACTGGAGGGCCTCTGCATATGATTCGTTTGCAGTCCCTAGGCTTAGGAAAGATGTGAACTTAAGTTAAGTATTAAGAATTAACAACTGAATCTTACCCTGCAATTTTTTTTGCCCTCCATAATGGCACTTAGAGCTAACTTATGGACAATGAGCCTTTACCTTCAGAATTACTGCTGATTCTATGCAATCGCTGGAAGGTTCTTGACTATTTAATGACTACTAATATTCTGCTCATTGAGAAGCCGTATGATACTCAAACATCCAAGCAGAAAGAATTAATACATAATTGATATTAATTCCATCATTTCATTGAATTAATCCTTTATGATAAAGTTGATATGTTTGCTAAAGGAATAAGTGCCGTGAAGGAAAATTTTGAATATTGCTTTGGTGTATTGTCTTACAATAAGACATACATTAGAGAAGTAATATGAAACTGAATGTTACAGGAATGCAGTTAGAACAGTGATTATTTCTATAAGTAACATTATGGCAGCAACTTGCAATAGGAAGTCTGACTGATGATGTTAGTGGCCAGGCTTAGGGTTGGTTACAAGAACTTCTGGTAGTTTGGCAGACACCCTTAAATGATGATACAAACTCCAATGGCGAGTATGTGGCCAGACCTGAAATCACTTGTTCTGGACTCTGCTAATTGTCACTTGTTTAGGAATTTTGAGACAGTTATAATAATCTATGTATTATTACCTATGTAATATTTCTTATTATATGAAAATAGATTACGATGATATATTTAGCCCTTTTCCTAATTTGCCAGAACAAGATAAAAGTGAAATAAGGATATAAATGTAATATTGTACACGCTTTTGGGACTAGTTTCTACGCCTTTGTGTATCCATAAACTCTTCGGCGCTAAGGTACCAGTGGTGCACAATAATATATAAAAATTGATGGGCCATTTTAATATTATTAAGACATCTTAGGTCAAAATAATTGAAAATAATTTTTCAAGGTAGTGGTTTATCCCAGATGACACATGACATTTCGTTGAATAATCTAAAATTGTACGGTCATATCTAAAATTTAGTATGTTCTTGGCATATCATCAGCATTATTGGACTGCAAAGGATGCATCATTTCTCCACAAACTGTCTAAGCCACCTCCACATAAACCTTCCATTAGTAACAACTGGTATATTAGAATGTTCGCAGCCATCCCAGAGATATTCGTAATTTTTTATCAAGTAACAATCAGCGCCACATAATTCATCTGGAACAATGTGACTCTAAAAGAAATTTTTCATCATACTCAAAGCACAAATAATATTCTTATTTGTTTCTTAAGTGCAATTTTGTGACGTTAAAAAATGTAATAAAAAACTGGTTGTTTTTGTCGTCTCACTGTCCATCACGTCTGTTTCTCTCACAAACTTCAGTGACTTATTATGAGATGAATTGTCTTCAGAGTAAATTTTCATACATTTGTGTTTAATGAATATTCACGATTAATTTTGCTGTGATGTCGATGAGTCTTTTGGATATAGTTGTAAGATGATGTTAGTCACAAAACCAGTATACAGATGCTTGAAGTAAAAGTACTGTCCATAATATCCATCTCTGGGTTGTCGTTTATGTTGCAGTAGTAAATACTAGGAATATGAACATAACTCAAAACTTGCATCATTAGAGTTTATAATTTGTTCAGAACGCTTAGTGAGTTAGATGAGAGAAAGTCCCTGTATATTTACCGGTTGTTGCTTCATCTTCTACCGTGTATAAACATTCTGGGGTTCCCAGGAACTACTAAATAAATTACCTGTCAGCATATTAGTACATTCATGTGTTCGCTGTGTCATCTCGTTAGCATTTAAGAAACTTGGTTTAAATTGATTTAAGAAGAATATTCTTATTTTCTTTTATTCTTTATCAAATTTGTCAGAAGTGAAATCATCTACCATAATGTTTGTGGGAGTATTCGACATGAGAAATTGTCCGAGAATTTTAACACTGAGTTTTTTGTTCATTAACTTATTTAAAAAAAGTAAATACAGATAGCTTGCAGATCTCCACTTTTTTGAGGGCCTACTCCTTTATAGGAAAATATCATGCTACTCACTAAGGAAAACTGATTATATTGTTTATTTCTATCTCTTGCTTGGAGAATTACTACGCTACCGCCCGTCCTAGGCAGAGAATTTAATGCGTATAATTCCCTCAACGTGGACTAGTGTAGCAACGGGTTATCCGACGGGGGATGGTGGGGTCATAATTTCATTCTTTGGCAGGCAGGGGAACAGTGGCACTATAGGAAGCATGGAGAGTCACAGTGGCCACCACAGGAAGGAATGGAATCAACAGTGGCACCACAGAATGCCGGGTCAGAGTGGCACACAAGAAGAGTGGTCAGAGTGGCACCACAGGAAGGTGGTCTTGTGTGGCTCAAAGGAAGCATGGAGTCAGTGGCCACAACAGGAAGCTCGGGTCACAGTGGCACCAAAGGAATCATTGGCGTCTAAAATGGCACCACTAGGAATCATGGGGTCTACATGGCCACCACAGGAAACATGTAATCAGTGGCCACCACCCGGAAGCATCGAGTCAGGGCAGCACAGGAAGGAAACATGGAATATGTGCCACAACAGGAAGCATGGTGTCAGTGGACCACAGGAAGCATAGAGTTAGTGGACAGTAAGGATACATTTATTCAGGGGAACCACGGAAGCATGGAGTCAGTGGCAGTCTCAGGTACACATGACGACCACTAGATCTACATGTACAGACTCACCATGGCGTCACTCTCATTGTAAGGTGTTAGTCCTCTAGTTTCAGATATTTGGCGGCTGAGTGTGTTGACAAGCACCACAACTAGGTAATAAATTTTGTTTACCAACTCGCTGAGATGGATCTCCAAGAGGTACACATAACAATGAATACTTAAGTTTTTCTCTATCTTGTGATAGGGTTCTGACATATGTGTTGTCCAACCTTCAGCCAAAGTTGTTTACCTGAAAAACAGATGTTTGGTTGACACTGCGTTGACGATTTTAATTGTTTGCAGCAGTCATTTAGTTCATACTTTATGAATTCAACTTAGATATTCCATATCTTTCTTCAAAACTTACTTGTAACACAATACGAGATAACTAGAAACTTCTTACTTGGCATCTTTATGTGTTCTTGAGGTTTAATTTATAATTTAACCCGCACATCAGCTTTATTTTCCTAACATCCCTGAGTAACGACAGCGGTGTTAAGACACAAAGTTTAAATTGGTACCCTGATTAAATTAAATTGGTGATGCAAGTATTTGCACTATTACTTTTTTCATTACTGTGACAAGTTAATATTAAAGGCTTGTGTTGTTAGTGCTGGTAATGGCTTCACCTGCGCTTAGAGGATCTGTGCTTCTCACAGAGTACTAGAAGTAATCCCCCTGGTAATTAGCTGTTTCTAGGGAAGCCCAAAGGATACACACCACAGCTGCACAAACACACACACACACACACACACACACACACACCACACAATACACACAACCTCACACGCACACCACAACACACACACAAAAACACACAAACACAACACACACCACACACACGCACACACCACGCACACACCCACACACACAAAACACAACACACACACACACAAACACACACCACACACAATCACACACACGCGCACACACAACACACAAAAACACACACACACTAACACACACAAAACACACACACAAAACACACAAACAAAAAACTCACAAACACACACTTCGCACACACAAAACACCAAACACACAACACACAAACACAAACACACCACAAAACACACACAAACACACACAAAACACACCAAACACACACACAAAACACACACAAAAACACACACACAAAAACCGCACACGCAACACACACACGCACTACACCACACGCACAACACACACACACGCACACACAACAAGCTGGAAAATTTCGGAGAATAGGGTGGTTTGTAAAAAAAGGAAACCCGGCCAGTGAGTGTGGGGGGGGGGAAACCTTCAATGGCAGAAGCGACTAGGACCAGGATCTGCAAGGAGAAAGAAAGCACGATTCAGGGACATGCCGACATAACAGGAAGGTGTATCTCGACGCGACAGAACACAGAAGAAAAGGAAGAAAACTGAGAGAGATGGTACAAAGGCGAAAAGGAGGAAAAGAGAGGGGATGAGAAGACAGACAGGAGATCACCATGACACCTGGAAGATCACAATACAGCCTCCCTCACCAACTTCCTATAGAAGCCTCCCAACCAGTTCAACCCAGCCCACGAGCAACCAAAACTCTAAATCAAAAAACCCATGCCACATACAATGCCCCCACCACTACATTACAAATCCACCCCCACACACAACAACCCATAGTTCCTTACCAGGTCTCCCACTCCCCAACCCCTCATTACTTCCCAGACCACAGTTCTTAGAAAATAAGTTGAAGGTGTGGTATAACAAATGCAGATCGGAATAAACAAACAAGTATGCGGAGCTGGCACGAAAGGAAGAATCGAAGAGACATCCCCAGACATAATTGCACTCACAGAAACATAACTCACCAGAAATAATAACAGATTCAATCTTTCCATTCCGGATATAAATATCAGGAAGACAGAGGGAGGTATGGGGAAGGAGGGCGTTGCACTGCTCATTATAAAACCTGTGGGGTTTGAGGAAATGGAAGGAATGGATGGCATTGGGCGGAACGAAAGGATACTTTAGGTAGGAAACAATCCAGTCTGAGGGACATAAGGTGATAATTGCGTAATGTACACCCACCACAGAATGCAGGAGGCCAAGAGAAGAATACGAAATCGAGAGCAAAACAGAGCAATGATTCGACACCCCACTAAGCCGATGGTGGCCAGGAACTGAGCTCCACATGGGGGGAGCAAAGTTACTTGTTTTGGGTGATTTCAATCACAAGGAGATTGACGGGGGGAAAACCTGGAGCCCCATGGGTGGGTCCCGAAACATGGAGAGCCAAGATGATGGATGTGTTATGGAGAACCTATGCATCAACATGTTAGAGACACTTACCAGGAGAGAGAGGACGTGGATGAACCAGCAAGCCGTTGGACCTGTATTCACCATGAGTAGTTCGGACATCGAGGGTATATGTATGAAAGGCCCCTGGGAGCTAGTGATCATATGTGGTTCTGTGACTTCGACTACATAGTTGTGCTCCAAGTGGATGGTGAGCAGAAGGAAAGGCTGGGAAAAACCAAACTACACAAGGGGGAACTATCAGGCATGAGGAACTTCCTTCAAGACATTCAGTGGGAGAGTGAATGACAGGAAAAACCTGTCAAGAAATGATGGACTATTAGCAACAAATGCAAGGAGGCAGAGGAGAGGTTTGTTCCCAAGGGAAACAGAAATAATGGGAAGAACAAGAACGCGGTCCTCCTTGGTTCAACCAAAAGGTGTAGGGAGGCAAAAACTTAGGTGTACTAGAGGAAGGGAAAAGGTACAGAAGACAGACAATCAGAAAATAAAGAAAATCAGGCGAAGAGCCAGAAACGAATATGCACAGATATGAAGGCGAGGGCAAGAGACAATAAGAAATGACATAGCGTCAAAAGTAAAGATGACCCGAAGCTGTTGTACAGCCACCATCAGGAGGAAAACAACAGTCAAGGACCAGTAATTCAGACTGGGAAGGAGTGATTGGGGACTTCACAAGAAACGACCGATGAGGTATGTCAGGATGAAACATTAAAATGGTGTCTTACCTACAGGTATGTCAGGAGCTCAACATCAAGATTTAAAGAGGTATTTAAAGTGGAATCAGTAGGACTTCCAAGAAATTCAGAACAGGGGGGGGCACACACAACGTGTGGATGAAGGTACATTATAACCGAGGAGGAGGTGAAGAAGCTGCTATGCGAACTTGGACACCTCAAAGGAGGACCGGGACACCTGACAAATCCTCTACATGGGTCCTTGTTAAAGAGGGTGCGAGATAGTGTGTGAGCCATTAACAAAGATCTTCAACACATTCATTTGAAACTGGGACAACTACACTGAGGTATGGAAAATGGCAAATGTTGTCCCAATTTTTAAAAAGGGAGAAAAGACATGAGGCACTAAACATACCAGACCTGTATTCACTAACGTGTATAGTAGCAAGGTCATGGGAACAGAAGATCATCAGGAGGAGAGTGGTGGGGCACCTGGAAAGAAACAAGTGCTATAATTAAAACCAGCACGGTTTTAAGGGAAGGAATGAAAATCCTGTGTCATAACCTACTGGATTTTATGACAAGGTGACAGAAGTAGACAAGAGAGTGAGGGGGGGATCGACTGCGTATTTTTGGGACTGCAGAGGCCTTCGTCACAGTTCCTCCAAGAGGTTACTGCCAAAAGCTAGAGGACCAGTCGCAATAACAGAAAGGCACTGCAAATGGGCACAGGAATATCTGCTCAGGGAGGCAACATACGAGTCATGGAACGCGGACGAGGTGTCAGAGTTGGGCGACTGTGACAAGCGGGGTTCCACAGGGGTCAGTCTAGGACCTGAGCTGTTCATGGTATACGTGAACGACATACGGAAGGGATAGACTCAGAAGTGTCCTTGTTTGAAGATGATGTGAAGTTAATGAGAAGAATCAAATCGGCCGAGGAATCAGAGCGGACTACAAAGAGGGACCGGACAGGCGACAAGCCTGGTCCAAGCAACTGGCTCTTGAATTTAACCCTGCAAATGCAAAAGTCTGGAAGATTGGGGAAGGCAAAGAAGACGCACAACACAATTATAAGTTTTAGATAGGCCAAAGACTGAATCTCTCACTCAAGGAAAAAGATCTGAGGGGGGGTATAACACGAGCATATCTCATGAGTATCAAGGCGCACATCAACACCAGATAACTGCTGCAGGGCATACGGGCGCCTGGCAAAAACTACGGATTACCGTTCCGATACCTCAGTAAGGATTCGTTTAAGACTCTGTATACCATCTACGTCAGGCCCATACTGGTATGCAGCACCAGTTTGAATCCACACCTAGTCAAGCACGTTCAAGAAATTAGGAAAGTTGCAAAGGTTTGCAACAAGAATAGTACAGAGCTCGGGGATTGTTCCTATGAAGAAAGGTGAAGGAAATCGGCCTGGACGACACTGGAGGGCCAAGGAGAGTCAGGAGACATGAATAAGACATATAAAAATACTGCGCGGATAGACGAGGTGACAAAAGACGGGTTGTTCCAGAGATAGGAACAGACACAAAGAGGTCACAATTGGAGTTGAAGACTCAATGAATCAAAGGGATGTTAGGAAGTATTTAGTCCATGTATAGAGTAGTCAGGCCATGGAATAGCCTAGAAGTGATGATGGTGGAGGCAGGAACCATACATTAGTTTTTAAGGCGAGGTATGATAGAGCGCATGGGGCAGGGAGAGAGAGGACCTAGTAGCATTCAGACGATGAGGCGGGGCCCAGGAGCTGTAAGCGACCACTGCAACCACATATAGGTGGTACAAATAGGGAGTACCACACGCACACCACTGATGCAAATACAAAGGGATCTGGACAGGCTGCAGCACGACCTGGTCCTGCAATTGGCTCCTGGAGTTCATCCCACCAAGTGCAAAGTCATGAAGATTGGGGAATGGCAAAAGAAGACCGCAGACGGAGTACAGTCTAGGGGGCACAGAGATACAAACCTCACTCAAGGAAAAAAAAAAGATTTGGGGTGTGAGTATAACATAAGGAAACATCTCCTGAAGCGCACATCAAACCAAAATAATAAAAAAAACTTCTGCAGCATTTGGCGCCTAGCAACCTCAGAACAGCATTCGATATCTTAATAAGGTATATCATTAAGGACCCTGGATACTCGTGTAGTTAGGCCCATATTGGAGTATGCCGGCACCAGTTGGAACCCACACCTAGCCAAGCACGTAATAGAAACTAGAGAAAGTGCAAAGGGTTCTTGCAACAAGACTGTCCCAGAGCGAAGAGGTTAAGTCTACGAGGGAGAGGGTTAGGAGATCCAACCTGACGACACTGGAGGACAGGAGAGATAGGGGGGCCATGGATAACGACATACAAAAATACTGAGAGGAATTGACAAGGTGGACAAAGACAGGATGTTCCAGAGATTGGACACAGTAGTAACAAGGGGATACAGTTGGAAGCTGGAGAAAAAACACAGATCAATCACAGGGATTGTTAGAGTATTTCTTGAGCCACAGAGTAGTCAGTAAGTGGAATAGTTTGGGAAGCGATTTAGTGGAGGAGGGATCCATACATAGGCTTTAAGCAGAGGTATGATAAAGCTCAGGAGTCAGGGAGAGTGACCTAAGTAGCAACTTTTCTGTGATTGAAGACGGAGGGGCCAGGAGCTCGGACTCGGACCCGCATCCTCAACTAGGTGAGTACAACTACGGTGAGTACCGCCAACACGAACACACTCGAACACACACACACCCCCACACACACACACACACGCAACAAAACGCAACACACACGCTCACACACGCACACTCACACACACACATGCACACCCACCACACACACAAACACACAAACACAACACAAACACACACACACAAACACACACACACACACACACACACACACACACGCACAACACGCAACCCACCAATCACCACACACACATGCACACACTAACTCAAACAACACACACACACACACACAAAAAAAAATACACACACACACACACCAAAAAACACACACACACACACACACTACACACACACAAACACACAAAACACACGCAACACCACACACACACCACACGCACACACACAAACACACAAACCACACGCACAGCACACACACAACACACACGCACACACACAAACACACAAAACAACACACGCTACATCTCTCCATTTTCTCTCTCATAAGCCTTTTCCTCCACCCTCCTTCTCTCTCTCTCTCCCTCTCCCTCCTCTCTTCTCCCTCTCTATACCCTTTCTCTCCCCCTCCATTCTCTCTCCTCCCTTGGTCTTATCCCTCACCCCCATACTCTCTCCTCTTCTCTCCTCTTTCTACCCTTCTTCTTCTCCTCTCTCATCCTCTCTCTCCACTCTTTCTACCCTTTCTCTTTCCCCTCATCCCTCTCCCTCCACTAGCCTTCTGTCTGTGGTAAAAAAAAAAAAAAAAAAAATAAAAAAAAGAAAAAAAAAAAAAAAAAAAAAAAAAAAAAAAAAAAAATGGGTGGCCCTAGAGGACGGAAACCAGAGATCTCGTAACGAAAACCAGGAGGAAAGTCTGGGAGTTGAGCTCCAAAAAAAGGGAGGAAAAGTGGGGATGAAGATAGTAGCAGCTTGGTATGGAAAATGGAGGAGCGGATAGCTGAAGAGTGCAGGAAAGAGTGTGGAAGTAAAGGTCCATTAGCAGCAGAAATTGCTAGGATACCGTGCTTAGAAGAGAACAACTGCAAAGCTGAAAACAGATTAGAGAGACAACATGACAATTCAGATGTAACATCAG